>BQNB010031805.1:0-53670 GCA_026074375.1 Tanacetum coccineum | reverse complement strand
AATAGTTTTATCCTATATCTTGTCATACATATGTAGAATGTTGAATGCTTAATTGCTATATGCTAAAAATCCTAATTGCTATAAAAGGATGGACTTGCTGCAAATTAACCTCCAAAACAGAAACCCTCACATAAAATTTTGTGAAAATTTAGTTTTTTTTTGGAAATCTGGGAAACAACAGAGGGCGGCCCCCTTAATTCATAACGGACGGCCCCCTTATCTTTAAGGGGACCGCCCTAGTATAACACGGGTAAAACAATATTTTTCTCTTTCTTTTTAACCAAACACCCTCTAGACTTAGCTACTGTTTCAATAAATTCACAAACATTTATTGGAATTGATCCTTTGAATGTTCATGTTTCCTAATTTAAACCTTTCCTCCACTATAAATACATCCTCATCCATCATCATCACAATCATCCTCACCAATGACATCTCCTAACAAACCCACATCCAAACCATCAAGGGTAGCCAAAATGAGTGTGAAACCCATTTGGAGGAAGAAACCAAACCTTTGCAACACATCGAATGTGCTCAATGCAACTTCACCAATGCCAAAACCACTCACTCCCCATCATGAACCAACTCAAGAAAACAATCACCCCAATCAAGCATTACTAAATCCTTACATCAAGGACACTACCAAATCACCACAAGTTGTCTCACATCCTCCATCTCCCATTTCACCCATCAATTCACATGTTACTCACACTCAAGCTCCACCTCAAAGTGACAACCAAACTCAACACACACCACCTCTATCTCCAAGTAGAGAAAGCCTAGTTGATGACATTAATCAACTTCAAGACCTATCAAACCTCTTAGCCATGCATCTATCTCAACAACAAAACAACATTTCCTTATCACCTTACTCTCCAAACCTACCACACACCCTCAACATTAACGAAGTTGAAACCCATATTGGGTATTGCCCTTGTTGCATCTTCACCCAAAAACAATTTCTTGCTTTAAGTGAGGATATCAATTAGATTGAATTCCTCCTCACTCGGCCTCATCCACCTCCTAGAGTTCAAAGATATTATCCCTCCACCACCGCCTCCGCTCTAAACTCTCCAACCAACTAATCTCATAATTTGTCTCCAAATAATCGTCAAACCCTTTTCTGTCGCAAGCAAGTCAAAAATCCTTCTATGGCTACTTAGGATTTCTTTTATGTATTAATATGCTTCTAAAGCATATTTGTTTTTCTTTTTATGTATGCTGGAAGTTCTCACACATTGTCCTCAAATGAATGAAGTATCTTTTGCTTTGATGTTTGCTTGCACTTGTCATATTTTTCCTTCCTTCTTGCTACATGTTAGAAATATTTGTATTGTTCTAACTCGTTTTTGTAGCCAAGAAACCATAGCTCGATTCCTTGATGCCCTCAAACGAGGGGGAGCACACATCAAGGGGGAGCATTTATTCTGTCGATTTACTAGCAATTCTCGACGATGCCTTTTTGATTCTACAAAAGGGAGAGAAATGACATAAAACTCACTAAATACTTGTTTAAAAATAAATTTACATTTAATGAGTTTAAATTTTGTAATCATCAAAAAAGGGGAGATTATTGATAGAAATAATGCCTAAAAACATTATTAATATTTTTCACATCTTTACGTTTTGATAATCACAAAATATAAAAACGTTCAATGTAAAATTAAACGTAAACAAGTAATTAGTAGTAAATTTTCATTTCGAAAATTATACCACTTAAATGTATGAATAAATAAATGCTTAATGCATTTTATGATCAAAGGAAATTTTTATTCAACCACACACTTTTATAAAATGTTGTAAATATTTTTATAAACATTACAAAACATTTTCTACAATTAAAAGAAATGTTTTATTCAAAATAAACATTTTGAAATTCAAATTTTCAGACCTAAAATGGCTAGAAAGTTCCAGAAAACCCCCTACACAAAATGACAAACTGGGGAGCGCCTAGTCTAGGGCGGCCCCCTTAAATACACGGGTGGCCCCCTTATCTTTAAGGGGACCATCCACCTATTTAAGGGGACCGCCCATAGGTAGACGCTCCTTCAGTATGTCCTATAAATACTAGACTATTCCCCACTATTTTCTCACCTTTTGCACTCATTCTTTCTGATTAAAAACAGCCCACACATCTCATTAAATCCTTTGATCATTTAATCATAAATCTTTGTTTCCAAGTGATCCAAGCTCAATTCCTCAAGTGCAAGAGAAGAATACTTCCATCATCAAGTGAAGAAGTATTACACCTTAAGTGTGTATTGCAATCTTGTTGCATCCATATCATAACTTGTAAATCATTTGTAAATCTTGTAAAGTTGTGTAGTAGATAGATCTTGGTGATTGTTGTAAGTATAGTTGAATCTTAGTGATTCATCCAAGTTATGATAGTTAGGTGTGATTATAGTAGTGGATTGGTGAAGTAGTGGTGTAAAGAAAACTAAGGTGTGAAAAGGTTGTGTAGTCGTGATCAAGCCGTGAAGCAAAGTTGTGTAGTGAAGTTGTGAAGTTATGATAGATTGGTTCTAGCTAAGATTAGAACTCGACATCTAGCTTAGTTTCAGATATCAGATAAGCCAAAGTTACTGCAGCGGTTTTCTCCACCATAAGGGTGCTTGTTGGACATAGGGAAGGAAAAACTCTCGAGTTAGGTGCGTGCTCGAGGAGTAGTGTAGGGCGAAGAGGTGTGCTTCGTTGCCGAACAATATAATCCTCGCGTTGTGGTTTGATTGTTCTTACTCTTATTCTTGTCTTTACATGATGTTTCTCATACTATCCTGTTAATTGTTTAGTTATAGTATATTGTTCATATTGTGCAAGTGTTGATTTCACATAAAGTCGAATCTAAAATTTTTACAAACTCTTAAAAGCCTTATATTAAAAGGCGGGTTTGGGTAAACTATTCAACCCCCCTTCTAGTTTTCCACAATTTTGTATCAAGAGCTATGTCAAACAAGATTTTTTAAATTAAATTGTATTTTTTAAAACTTGTATCGATCTATGGAATGGTAAAAAAAATATTAAGAAGGGCAATCTATGCAAGACCACCATTTTGAAAGTGTTGGATTTTTTATATAGGAAAAATAGATTCGAAACTTATGTGAAGTCAAAAAATCTGATCTTTGGCATGGTTATTTACGATGAGTGATTTTCCCTCCGATTCATAAATAATCCCAAACTAAAAAGGATTGTAGTTGTACCTTTTCATAAACAAAACGACGATCTTAAAAAAGAAATTACTGGCTAAAAAATTAATGAAGCTAAAATTGGTAATGAATAATGCTTTGCCAATATAAAGAATACGAAATTAATTTTTATGTTTTATTTTTGTGATCAAACCGCAAAAGAAATTTGGGATACTTTATTAATCAATCTTCAAGGTAATTATCACAGTCAAAAGCTATCAAAAAAGATCTTCTTGTTCAAACAATATGAACACTTTATGTTTCCAAGAAGAGAGATGTCAATAGTAATGCATTTGCTATATTTAGCACTATTATTACTAGTCTAAAAAGCACTTGATGAAGATTTTTCTAGCAGAATTGTGTTAGGGAATTTCTTTGGGCATAACATCATAATGGCTCGCGATGTCACGGCGATTGAAGAATCAAAGATCTAACACTTACTCTTGACAAACTAATGGAAACTTTAAAGTTTTTATGAAGAAGTAATAAAGAAAGGATTTCGAAGAACGGTAAAGTACAAGAATAAACAAAGTAGATTTCTTGCATTAAGGTGAAAAGGGAAGTAAGTGTTGAAGATAGACTCAGCTCCGTAGTTGAGAGAAGAGTATGCTATATGGCGGTTAATGGAATTCAAGAAATTCTTCAATTGAGACGAGGAAGATTTGTAAGACAACCTCGAGCGATAGAAACATTCCAAAGAAGTAGATATGATGGTTATGGTAAAAGTGAAAGAAATGTTTTAGATGTGGAGATCCAACTCACCTTCTTAGAGATGTTCAAAGCCGCCAAGAATCAACATCAATGAGTATTATTGGAGGAAGTGAAATGGATGCGACATAGAATAGATGAAGTGGAAAAGGACTAAAGATGAAACTTGTCTTGTAGCTCAAGTGCCGATGAAATATGCTTAGGAGTAAACTTGAACCGAATGAGTGGATTAAAGATAGAGATGCCTCAAAGCACATGACAGGTATCGAAAGTTGTTTTCTTCATACAAAGCGTTTTACAAGGAGGGAGGAAAACGTAACTTTTTTGAATCAAATTGCGCGGTTAAAATCATTGGCAAAGGTACGATTTTTACAAGACTCTTTAATAATGAAAAATCTAAGCACATAGATAATTTAACATATATACTTGATTAGTTTAGGTTCAAATATGTGTTAATAAATGCATAGTAATATTTTACCGAACACGATATCGAAATAATCAAAGACGAAAAGAGGTAAAAGGTTTATGGGGTAAAAGGAATTTGGGAAAGGAGGAATTTTATGCTAATGAATGACGGAAATAATCGGGAACACATAATTTATGCCTTGCAACCATTTAAACGATTACTCCACCTCTATTGCATAGGAGATTAGGTCCACCGATATTTTTCAACTAATTCGATCATTAGCATCATAATGTATTAGTTAGAGAATTCTACACAAACTTAATTAGGGAATGACATTTTTGTGGATGCTTGCAAAATTTTATAGCAAGCTCATGCATTGTCACAGGCTAAAAATATAGTTTCAACAACTAGATGCTTAACACTACTTCACATGGATTTGTTTGGCCTTCCGCCATACGAAGCTATGGAGGGAATCATTATACCTTAGTAATCGTAGTGATGACTATTCTCGATTCACAATCGGACTAGATTTTTTAGCAAAATAAAACCGAAAGCCTTCGAAAATTAGAATATTTATCAAAATGATCCAAAACAATTAGGATGTTCCATTGTATCAATTTAGAATGGATCTTGGTCGATGAATTTGATCAGAATGTTGATATAATGAAGTACAATTCGGAAACTATTGTGATTTAAATGGGATATCTCACAATTTTTTTCGCTCCTCGTACTCCACAATCTAATGGGGTAGTAGAAACAAAAAATCAGACTCTACAAGAAATGAGTAGAGAAATCATGTTAATTGAACAATCCATTCCTCAACAATTTTTGAGTGTAATGCGGTCGATACGTTAACCTTATATAATTAATAGTGTTTCCATTAGACGTTGATTTTAGGAAAAAATCCATACGTAATTGTTAAGAGGTAGGAAACCAACATTAAACATATTTTAGAGTATTTGGAAGTAAATGCTTTATTCTTAATACAAAAGATTACCTTACCAAATTCGACCCAAAGTCGTACGAAGGTGTTTTCCTAGGATATTCGCAAAATAGTAAAGCTTACATATATTAACAAATCAAACAATGGAAAGTTGAAGAGTCGTAGATATAACTTTCGATGAAACTCCTTTCCGGCCTAAAAACTCATCATTGGGAAAGATGATGAGTTAGAATTCGAAGAAGAAGCTATTTTGAGGTTAGTTAAATCATAAACTCTTAGGCAATGATCTTGAAGACATTTTTTCTAGAAATAATCAAATTGTAAATATATAGAATCAAAAACTCATCCCCTAGAAAATGTTTATTGGTAATCTAAATCAATGAACCTCTTAGGTCGCCAAGCTCAAAGACAAAACAATTTCTTTTGCTTTAATTTCAAAATTAGAAACCTAAAAATATTAATGAGGCATTAAAAGATAAAATATTGGGTATCTGGCCATGCAAGAGGAACTAAAAACAATTTAAAACAATTGATGTTTGGAAAACTAGTCCCCAAATCAACCATGGATATGGACCCATTATAGGAACAAAATGGGTATATAGAAATAAACTCGATGAAAATGGCGTCGTAACTAGAAACAAAGCTAGGTTAGTCGCCCAAGGTTATAATCAACAAGAAGGAATTGATTATGACGAAACATATGCACCCGTAGCTAGACTAGAGTCTATAAGAATACTTTTAGCTTATGCTTGCGCACTAGACTTTAAGTTATACCAAATGGATGTGGAAAGTGCACTCCTTAACGGTTTTATCAATGAGGAGGTTTACGTGGCACAACCTCTGGGATTCATTGACTTCGCAAAACCTAATTATGTCTATAGACTTTTGAAAGCTCTTTATGGTCTAAAACAAGCCCCAAAAGCTTGGTACGATAGATTAAAAGCCTTTCTTATTAAACATGATTACTCTATGGGAATGGTAGATAACACACTCTTTACTAAAAAGAAAGACTCCAACCTCATTATTGTCCAAATATATGTTGATGACATTATATTCGGATCAACTTGTCAAGAAATGTGTGATGACTTTGCCAAGATCATGCATGATGAGTTTGAAATGAGTATGATGGGGGAACTAAATTTTTTCTTAGGATTACAAATAAAGCAATTAGATGATGGAATATTTTTTTAATAATCAAATTGATTTAGGATATGCTTAGGAAATTTGGACTAGGAAGGACTCTAAGCCAATTGAAAACCCCCTATGTCTACGAAAACATACTCACGAGGAGACGTAAGAGGTGTGAGTCCGTAGATAATACAAAAATATAGTGGCATGATAGGTAGTTTATTATACTTAACGGGTTAAGTAGACCTCATATATTGTTTAGTGTTTGCCTTTGTGCACGCTTTCAAGGAGTATCCCAAAACCTTTCACCTGATAGCATGTTTTGTTAAGAAAGTATCTTGCCAATAGCCATTTAAGGCACTAAGCTTTTAGGGGATTATGGTAACCGGAAGGGATCCGACATATAACAATAGTGTATGTGTGATTCACATTCATGCGCGCAGATGACGTAGATACAAGGGCATAGTGGTTTTTGCCAGTTTTATGGGATGTTGCCTAACTTCTTGGTTTTCGAGAAGCAAACCTCTTCTACATCTCCACAACGAAAGTGGGAATATTTTTTAGTTAGCGCCGGAAAGGGATGTCAAAAAGCCTAGGGATGCAACAAGCTCTCGTATAGACTATGACGTAGATTAGCGACCATTACAATTATGTGTGTTACAAAGGGGGGCTATAGCTTAAGTAAGAATCCAGTCTCAACACCGCCTAACGAAAAAACACATGGATTCTAATAGCTTTCTTCGCCGATAATATTCAAAAGGGATATCTCATTATAGAAAAGGTCTCTTTGGAAGAAAGATAGTCGATATTCTAATAAACCACTTAAACGTGATGCCATTTTTAATACTTACTTTACTTCTAGAGGTCTAGGAATGATGGAACAAAGTTGATTAAAGATTTTCGGCATAAATAAATAAATGATAATCATCTCTAAGAATGCTTTGTCGGAAATATGAGATAAAAGTTATCATAAAGGGTGGCGGCCCCCTTAATTCTATAAAGGGCGCCCCCTTAATTTTAAGGGATCCGCCAGACTTTATGGGGTCCATCCTCCTGAACTCACTAATTTTTTTTTTATCTCTGTGTTAGGGTTTTATTTTACACAAAAACACAAGATTGGAAAAAGTCTATAAGCAAACTTTTACAAATTCTTCTATCTAAATGCATATCTCATTATACATATATACAATAGTCTCAATCTATTATTTTCTAAAAAGTCTTTCTCACAACTAGGAGCACATGAAAATCAATTTTCATATATTGTTGGAGGATTGTAAAAAAAACCTTTTTCACATATGCATAATGTTCTCTTACTTGTTGTAAAAAGTATTATCCTAACATATTATTTTTGACCAAATCTTGGTTGAGCAAAATTAAATCAATGAGCATTTGGATTCTTTCTTAGGTTTTACATGTTTAGTGTGGATAAATAATCGCTACTCCTCCAATTTGTCGCATAGGCACACACTAGTATTTACACAAAAGTTTGGTTCGTTTTTTAACTTAACCCTCTTGTCAAGAAAAATTCTTTGTGCATTATATCTAGTTACTATTTTATATGCTTTTACTCTTTTGGTCTTCAATTCATATATGATTATATGCCAAAATTATGTGAAATAGTTTTGTCCTACAACTTAGTTAGGTATATGTTAGAATGTTGATCTCTTAATTGCTTTGTGCTAAAAATCTTAATTTGCCATTTAAAATGATGCGACTCTGCAAATTAGGGGAGTTAAGTAGGGCGAAGATGTGCTTCGTTATCGAACCACTATAAATCTTCGCGTTGTGGTTTGATTGTTCTTACTCTTATCTCTTGTCTTACTTTATCATTTCATATACTTATATTGTTCATATTGTGCAAGCATTGAATTCACAAAAAGTCGAATCTAAATTTTACAAACAAACATAAACCTTAAATCAAAAAGAGGTAAACTATTCAACCCCCTTCTAGTTTTCCACAATTTTCATAAGTATCTTTCATTTTATGCTCAAATATGAGAGAAACGAAGCTGGAGTATGGTACAAATTTTTCTCTTTGTTTCTTTTACAATTTATAAAGAAGGTCATCCCATATCAGCTTTGCAAAATCAATCCTTACCCCTATTTTCCAAACAATAAAGGATCAGAGTATCTTTTGAAGATATTTGATCATACCCACCAGTCTTACCCCCTAAATATTTGATGATCTAGGCCATCCGTAATCGCCAGTTTGGAGAAAGACAACTCTTTTTAAGAGTGCCAATTGCTGTTATGGGTTGTTCACTATACCCAATCTCTGAGAAAAATTATTTAGCCATAGATCGGGTAGGTGGTTCCATATAATCTTTAGAAAAGTGAAGGTAGTTGGTACCAATGGCCTTCCTGAATGAAACAAGGCCAACCTCTCCTTTTGTTCTACCAAATGGGAGTGAGAACCAAACTCTCCTAGTTTTGTTGTTAACTTTGGCAGTTTACCAAAATTCTATGAGGTATTCTTGGTATTGATGTGAAGGAGTGAGAGTGAAGGTTTTGTAAAAGAAACTCTTGGATATGAACTCAGAAACAAGTGTGAAGTATTATGTATTTTGGTGATGATTGTTCTGGGTTAGTTGTTGGTGTTTGTGGTTCTTGATGTTGAGTTTGTTGTTCTGTCATTGTTGTTATTTTTAGGGTTTGATGAGTTTGATGATTTTGTGTGTGTTATGACTTGAGAGATATTGTGTGTTTTGTGAGTTGTGAATTATGAGTTGTAATGATATATTGTTTGTGAGATGTGATTTTGTTATGATTTGTTTAAGATGTTTTTGTAACTTTTATAAAAATTGATAACTGCCATTTAGAAGTTAAAAAGTTTTGATTAAAGTTTTAGGGTTTGTTTTGAACGTAGGCTAAAACATAGCATTTAATAAAAGTTATCAAAAGAGTTTTCTGACACTTTAAATAGTGAGAAGCCGTCTTTTCACTGTTAAAGTAGGTGAGAGAGTGGGTGAGGTCATGTAGAAGTTTAGATATTCTTTTTAATAACTAAATAAAAAGATAACTTCTTTAAGAAGAAATTACTTATTTATAAAAGTATATTTTTGAAAATATCTTTTTATTTTGCAAACTAAAGTTTGATCCAGTTTTGCAAAATGCTAAAATAGGTTCAGGTTTGGTGATTTTTTATACTGAACTGAGGATTGAAAGGGGCATACAACTGAACTGAAAGAATGAAGATAATTTTTTGTTCAGTTTTGACTTAACCACTGAACCTTTTTAGATTTCTGCTATTAAATCATTTAAATGTTCTTTTGTTGCATCGATGTTCAGCATACCTAGTTCAACTATCAAAATCTTTTGAAAGTTGGTTCATTTCCTATGGCTTGGTTTTAAAGAAATCAAAAAAGTTGATTTTGACAGTAAGAAATATGGTTTAATATGAAATGCAATTCAATGTATCCAATCATTAATGAGTGTTTGACTGAAATGATTTTGGAGTAGAGATAAAAATCACTCGGAGAAAAAAAAGTGGCGTGGAAGTATCATATTCAAGTTTATAACAGGTCTTTGAAGCAAGATAGTTTAGTTTAAAGAAATTAGATTTGTATCTAGTCGCTCCAAGGCCCATGGGTGGCCTCAAAACTCCAGCCCATAAAAAATTGGATGAAATGGCCGGGCAATATTAATATATTTAGACACTACTCGTTCATCCTAGTACTTGGAACGTAGGGTTGGTTGTTCCATTTAGACACACATTCTATTTAGAAGAATTCATGACATTATTCTATCTAAGTTTCTACTGATAGAGACATATCACAACCCTACATCCCACTTCTTTGTTCTTGCTTGATCTAGATTAAGTATTTCTAGAGATTCTTTCAAATTTAGTAAAAATAACGTAATCTCTACGAGCTCAATGGAAAAGTGGGTGTGTTTTAGATTTTTGTGTGATTGATTTTTTTGGTTCAAAACCTTAGACTATAAGAGAACAAAGTAGTAGATATGATAAAATTATCTTAAATCTTATGGCTTAATCAAATTTAAAGAACTGTGTTTAAAGTTTTTGATTTTTATTGTTACCTATAGGGTTTGTAATATCTAGATTCTGAAAAAAAATAGTTGATATAATTTTTTTTGCTAAAAATCAATTTAAAAATCGTAATTTTTGTATTTTTGAGTAGTTTAGTTAGTAAAAGATAAGTGTTATTGAAATATTTGAGGTTAATCGAGTTTATTTTAATTTAGTAATGAATATTTAATAAAAATCGTAAAGAAAAAAAAAAAATTTAATAGTTAGAATCTGAAACTAGTGGATCCGAAAACAAGGGAGTACAAATAGAAATAGGTGAAACACAAAATATAAATAAAACATGAATAAAAAACCAAAGAACTCTAAGGAATAAAAGCGAAAAAAAAACGAAAGAGTATGATAGAATTAAATAAAGATATTGTTATAGGTAATTAGACATTAGAGTTTTTTAAGATATTCCGAGAAAAGGAGAACGAAAGCTTCTATCAGAAAATAAAGTACTTCTAAATGAACGAAAAAGATTTAAAAAAGAAAAAAAGTAGCTATCATAGTTAGGAAAAAAAGAAACGAACGAGTAGGTTTATGTTTCAACTCAGTTGAAAAATAAAAACGCCAGATATGAACAGCGAGATGAATAGGATAAAAAAACCAGAATCTTAAGGAAATCTCGAAAAACAAGATAGGATATCGTGAACTAGAGGATCACCGATTTTACAAGATCAAACTAGAGGATCAAACGAAAATATAAGGGAAATAAAATTAGAAAATAGTGGAATCACGATAAATTGAATTCTTATTAATCGAACGTATAGGAGTCGAAACTAGAGGAATCTTTATGAATGACGAAACAGAACAGGACGATATAACCGTAAAATATTTACCTGAGACCAGTGAAATAAAACAAATTTAGTCTAAACTTAACAAACTCAGTTTTTTTATTAAATTATAGAATATACAAAGGGTTAATTAGTTAATGGACTATTGTAAAAATCACCGTATGTTAAAACAATCACACTTGTATTCCCAGAGTATCTTTTGTCAGATTTGTATATTCCTAGATTTGTAATTTGATATAATTCAAGAGACTCTAAAATCACGTATCAAACACAATTTCTTTCTTACACCCGCAAAATCACCGAATCAATTTGTAATCTTTTGATATCACAATGATGTGATACCACGTTATCAATGACGACTCTTGCTGATAAATCACTTCTTTCTGGAGGAGACAACAAACCACCGATGCTTGAAAAACACTTGTATGATTCATGGAAAAGCAGAATGGAACTTTATATGATGAATAGACCACATGGAAGAATGATACTTGCATCTGTTGAAAAAGGACCACTTGTTTGGCCTTCAATCACTGAGGATGGAGTAACAAGGCTAAAGGAATATGTTGAACTAACTCCAGCTGAAGCCATTCAAGCAGATTGCGACATCAAAGCTATAAACATCATTCTCCAAGGCCTACCAACTGAAATCTATGCTCTTGTGAGTCAACATCGTGTGGCAAAAGATCTTTGGGAGAAGATTAAACTGCTGATGCAAGGAACGTCATTAACCAAACAAGAACGTGAGTGCAAGCTGTATGATGAATTCGATAAGTTCACTTACAAGAAAGGAGAGACGTTACATGAGTACTACTTGAGGTTCACTCTGTTACTCAATGATATGAACATTTACAAGATGCCATTGGAGCAGTTTCAAGTGAACACCAAGTTCTTAAACACTCTTCCTGATGAATGGAGCAAATTTGTTACTGATGTTAAACTGGTTAAAGACTTGCACACTACCAACGTTGATCAACTTCATGCTCACCTGCAACAACATGAACGACATGCAATTGAAGTTCGTTTGATGCATGAACGCAACCCTGATCCTCTTGCTTTAGTTGCATCTCACCAATTAACTCAGCCAGCTTATCAATCTCATCTACACCCTCACCAACAGTCTCTATCTCAACATCACGTTTCACCATATCAGTCTTCACAGTTTGTTACACCTTATCAACATCAACAATTCTCAACCAATCAATCAACACCTCTTTCAATTACTTATCCAACAAATGAGTATCAATCCACCGTTCACCACAACGTTTATTCTCAACAACCATCAATCCCACAGTTGGAATATGCTCCCACAACCTATCAGCAGCAACAACCTGACTTTTCCCAATCAGACTCCAGTCTAGTTGTTCCAGTGTTCCAGAAGGGGGATGATCCGATTGACGCAATTAATCACATGATGTCATTCTTGACTGCTGTTGTCACATCTCGGTATCCCACTACCAACAATCAGCTAAGGACTTCGTCAAACCCTCGTCAACAAGCTACCATCTATGATGGAAAAGTGACAGTGCAACCTGTTCAGGGGAGACAAACTTCTTATGCTGCTGGAACAACAAGAAAATTCACACCTGGTGCAAGTGGTAGCAACACGGGGAAACAAAGGACGGTTATTTGTTACAATTGCAAAGGGGAGGGTCATATTGCCAAGCAATGCACAAAGCCCAAGAGGAAAAGGGATGACACATGGTTTAACGATAAAGTGTTGTTGGTCCAAGCTCAAGCCAGTGGTCAAGCTTTAACAGAGGATGAAATAGCATTTTTGGCTGATCCAGGACTTCCTGATAATCAATCCTCTCAGTCAGTCATTACCCACAATGCTGCTTATCAAGCCGATGATCTGGATGCATATGACTCGGACTGTGATGAACTCAATTCAGCCAAGATTGCTCTCATGGCTAATCTCTCAAGGAATGGCTCAGATGCACTCACTGAGGTAAACAATCAAGATAATCTGAACTATGACTTATACAATCAAAGTGAGCAGATCATGACGTCTTCTGAACAGTCTAATGATGTGAGTCAGTCAGAAACTGACATAATCAGTGATAGCAATATCATTCCTTATTCTCAGTATCTGAGTGAAACACAACAGGAAACTGTTCAGAATTCTAACTCTTCTGCTCAACAAGATGTCTTGATATTGTCTATGTTTGATCAAATAACTACCCAAGTGACGCATTGCAACACTGTTAATAAAGCTTTGACTACCGAGCTTGACAGATATAAAGAAGAGATTAAAGATTTGAAAGAGAAACAAAATGTTGAAAACAGTTTTTCAGGATCAAATGAACAGTTTGCCGAGATTGTACATCTTAAGAAAAATCTTTTCGAACAAGTGCAAGAAAAGGATTGTTTAATGAAAACAGTTTCTGAACTCACAAATAAGTTGAAATTAGAAGAAAACAGAAATATTGAAAGAGAAATTGATTTAGAAAAGAAAATCAAGCAACTTGACAACATCATTTTCAAAAGAGGTCAATCTGCGCAAACTGTTCATATGATGACTAAATCCAAAATTTGTTATGATCATTCCTCGAAACAAGCTATCGGTTTTGAAAAACCTTTCTGTCTGAAGAAAGCTCGGGAGTCAATGCCAAAGCTGTATGACGGGAATACCATTCTTAAAATGGATACTATTGTGGTTCCTGATTCTGATGAAACATTAGAGCTAAGTGAAAAGAGTCGTTCAAAAATGCTTTTGAAAGAACAAGATCCATTGTTTGTGAAACATAAAGTGAACACGAAACCAATAAATTATGCCATTCTTCAAAACGATTACTACAAACGATTTGTTCGACAAACTGATTTATATAGTGAACATGCCTATTGGAAAGCGACTTCGGTCCCACCTTTTTGACCATCTCATTCTTCCCACAACCGTCATAGTTGGAAGGTTCCAAAAGAACTTCCTACAGTAAGTATGGTGAATACTAGCTTGAAAAAGCTTAAACGCCATCTTACTGGCTTTGATCAGGTTGTCAAAGAAAGAACCACTGCCACAGCTATCACTGAGGGCACATGGGGGTTTGAACATACAAAGGCTTGTTTTCGAGATGAAATCATTCCGTTTATAAAAGATTTGAAAGATATCTTCAATAACTTCAACCAATACTTGGTTGAAGAGCTTGCTGATGTCCAAAAAGTCTTTTATCAAATGGAACAGGCTGTCGAACAACATCGCTTGGAGTCTAGAACTTTCGAAGTTAAAATGAATCAAGTTTTGAGTGAAAACGAACGACTCTTGGCACAAGCTATTGATAAGGATATTGTAAAGACTGTGGTGAATTTGTCTGTGAATGCAAGTGATGAAAATGTGACTGAATGTCAAAAGTGTCTCGAACTCGAGACTGAGCTTGTCAAGAAAAAGGATTTTGTTGATAAAGAAACTTACGATAAACTTTGCAAGTGTTTTACAACTCTTGAAAAACATTGCATCACTTTGGAAGCTGATTCTCAACTTAATCAAGAAATTTTTCAACAAGAAAACAGTGTTTTAAATCAAAATGCTCGAGATTACTCAGTTGTTCGATTAAGTGAATTGAAGCTCAGTTCAAGCGAATGAACACTAGTCATTGCTCCAAGTGAAAGAGCCAATGTAAGTCATTCAAAGGAAATATGGAGGATATACAGTCAAAATGGACATGGATGAAATTGAGACTCTTAACATTGAATTGGAACATAGAGTGACAAAACTTGTTACTGAGAATGAGCATTTGAAACAGACTTATAAACAACTTTATGACTCGATTAAACCAAAACGTGTTCAATCAAAAGAACAATGTGATGCGTTAATCAAGCAAGTCAATATAAAGTCTGGGGAGATTTCTGATTTAAATGCAAAACTTCAGGAACAAGGTTTGGTCATAGCAGCCCTAAAAAATGAGTTAAGGAAACTTAAAGGAAAAACAATAGATAACAAGGATACTGTGACCCACTCTGTTGATCCAAACGTGTCTAAGGATAACATGGAACCAATCACACCCAAATTGTTGAATAAAAGGACTGCTCACTCCTCGTATATTAAGCATACCCAGGAAGAAGCTTTGGTCCTTAGGGATATAGTCGAACATGTAAAAGCAAATTATCCTCAAGATCCACTTTTAGAGTCTGCCTTTAGGTATACCAAAGTCATTCAGGATTTGCTTTCACACATAAGTAGATCATGCCCTAGCATCAACAATTGTGGTCCTCAATTAATTGAGGTCATACCAAGGAAAAAGGACAAGAAAGTTAGGTTTGCCGAATCACTCACATCCACAGAAAACACAAAACCAGCCTCGACTTCAAACATAGTTTCTAACAAGCGTGTGTTGCATTCTACAGGAGTAAGACTTTCTACTAGTGCTAGCGGATCACAGCCTTCAGGCAATACCAAGAATGATAGGATTCTGCAAACACCAAGTAGTAATTCGAAGAATAAAGTAGAAGCTCACCCTAGGAATGTTAAATCTAGTTTGAATAAAAAGAATGGTACTGTTAATGTTCATGGATCTGCGGTTGTGCAGAATCTCAAGAAACAAGATAATTCTGATTATGTCTGTGTTAACAGTAATGATTGCATGTCTTCTGATAATTTGTGTGTTTCTAATTCTATGAATGATGTGAAATCTCGTGCTAAATCTAAGAAGCATAAATCTAAGAAAGATAGTTGGAAACCAACAGGAAAGGTGTTCACTCAGATAGGATATATTTGGAGACCTACCGGTCGGACCTTCACTATAGTAGGAAATGCGTGCCCTTTAACTAGGATTACCACTACTAATGAAGTGCCTTCTAGGAAACCAATAGTTCTAGACTCTGAATCATCCAAACCTGTGGTTAAATTGGTATACTCACGGAAACCTAGGAAGAATAAAAATGCTGAGCCTGTTAGCAAAACTAAGGTTTTACAACCAATGTCTGCTAACAAAAAGGAACCCAGTACTGGGGATCCACAAATACACAAATACCAATATTCCATCTACTTCTTTGAATGAACGCAGGTTGTCCAAATCGTCCTCTGGTATTTGGATTCCGGTTGCTCGAAGCACATGACCGGAGATCGCTCTCAGCTCACCAATTTCGTCAGTAAATTCTTGGGTACAGTTAAATTCGGAAATGACCAAGTTGCAAAGATAATGGGTTTTGGAGACTATCAGATTGGGAATGTTACTATCTCAAGGGTTTATTACGTTGAAGGACTTGGGCATAATCTATTTTCTGTGGGACAATTCTGTGATTCCAATCTTGAAGTGGCTTTTCGTCAACACACGTGCTTCATTCGCAATCTAGAAGGTGTTGACTTATTGACGGGATCTCGCGGGGATAATCCTTTATACTCTCTCCTGGGAATATGATGGCATCCTATCCTATTTGTCTATTGTCAATGGCGTTCTTAAACAAGTCTTGGTTATGGCATCGTCGTCTTTTCATTTGAACTTTGGTTCTATCATTAATCTGGCAGGACTGGACAGGTACGAGGTCTCCTAAGCTCAAGTTGAAAAGGATCACTTATGTTCTGCATGTGCATTAGGCAAAAAGTTCTAAGAAACCCCACAAACCCAAATCTGAAGACACCAATCAAGAAAAACTCTACCTGTTGTTATGGATCTTTGTGGGCCAATGCGTGTCGCGAGTGTCAAGTGGACAAGACGTACATCCTCGTTATTGTTGATGACTAATCTCGTGTTTCACTTGGGTATAAATGCTGCGATCAAAAGATGAAGCTCCAGCTTTTATTATCAACTTTTTGAAGATGATCCAAGTACGACTTAAGGAAACCGTCCGACGCATCAGAACAGATAATGGAACTGAGTTTGTTAATCAGACATTGCGTGAATATTATGAGAAGGTTGGCATCTCTCATGAAACATCAGTTGCACGCTCTCCACAGCAAAACGGCGTTGTTGAAAGACGAAATCGTACGCTAATTGAAGCAGCACGCACTATGTTAATTTATGCAAAAGCTCCTTTATTTCTATGGGCCGAAGCGGTTGCCACAGCCTGTTATACCCAAAATCGTTCCATGATACGTCGTCGTCACGGCAAAACACCATATGAGCTTTTGCACAACAAACCCCCCGATCTATCTTATCTACATGTGTTTGGTGCACTTTGTTACCCAACGAATGATAGTGAGAATTTGGGTAAGTTACAACCAAAGGCTGATATTGGTATTTTCATTGGATATGCACCCACAAAGAAAGCTTTCCGGATTTACAACAGACGTACCAGACGAATCATTGAAACTATTCACGTTGATTTTGATGAGCTGACCGCGATGGCTTCTGAACACAGCAGTTCAGGACCCGCGCTTCATGAAATGACTCCTGTATCAATCAGTTCAGGACTCGTGCCAAACCCTTCTCCTTCAACACCATTTGTACCACCAACGAGATCTGACTGGGATTTGTTGTTTCAACCAATGTTTGATGAGTCACTTAATGTTGATTTCCATGCACCAGAAGTCATTGCTCCTATTCCTGAAGCAGTTGCACCTGAACATGCGGTATCAACTGGTTCACCTTCCTCAACTACAGTTGATCAAGATGCACCATCACCAAGTAACTCTCATACACCACAAGAAACTCAAACACCTATTATTTCTCATGATGTTGAAGAAGATAATCACGATATTGAAGTTGCACACATGGGTAATGATCCGTACTTTGGTATTCCAATTCCAGAAGTTACTTCTGATCAATCTTCATCATCAGTCATTATCCATACAATTGTGCCTCCCGATCACCATATTTCTGAACACAACAGCAAATGGACGAAGGATCACCCACTTGAGAATATAATCGGTGCTCTTGACAGACCAGTTTCCACTCGCCTCCAACTCCATGAACAAGCCCTATTCTGCTACTATGATGCCTTCCTAACTTCAGTTGAACCCAAGAACTACAAAGAAGCATTAACCCAAGCCTGTTGGATTGAAGCTATGCAAGAGGAACTTCATGAATTTGAACGTCTGGAGGTTTGGGAACTTGTTCCTCCTCCTGACAAAGCATTTGTCATCTCTCTTAAGTGGATCTATAAGGTTAAACTTGATGAGTTAGGAGGTATTCTGAAGAATAAGGCTCGGTTGGTCGCTCGTGGTTATCGTCAAGAAGAAGGTATTGATTTTCGAAAGAGTCATTGCTCCGGTTGCAAGATTAGCGGCTTTCGAATTTTTTCTAGCATTGCTGCTCATCATTACCATGGTCATCTACAAATGGACGTGAAGACTGTGTTACTGAATGGTAATTGGAGAAGTATTTTATGTAAGCCAGCGGACGGATTTGTGGATCCAGAAAAACTAACTCAGTTTACAATGTCTTAGGAAAAGTCTCTATGGGCTGAAAACAAGCTCCAAAGTGCGTTGGTATGATATGTTGTCTTCATTCTTGTACCAAAGGACTTTTCCCAAGGCTCAGTGGATCCAACGTTGTTCATATCCGTAGAGAAGGCAAACGATCTAATTCTGGTACAAATCTATGTCGATGATATTATCTTTGCTGCCTCTACCCTGAAACTATGTGAGCTATTTGCTAACATTTGTGCTAAAATTCAGATGTCGATGATGGGGAAAATCTCATTTTTATTAGGACTAAGATTTTCTCAAAGTACCAGAAGGCATCTTCATTAAAAACCAATCTAAATATGCTCTTGAATCACTTAATAAATATGGCCTATGAATCTGTGACCCAGTGGATACTCCCTATGGTGGAGAAGTCCCAAATAGTGGGACTAAAGAAGGGAACGTTGTAGATCCATCACATTTCGTGGTATGATTGGCACCTCCTTTATTCTTACAGCCCAGTAGAACTGACTACAATTTGCTATATGCATGTGTGCCCGGTATCAGGCTCGGCCTACCGAAAAGCACCTAAATGCAGTGAAAAGGATCTTTCGGTACCTAAAAGGAACCGTTCATCGGGGCCTTTGGTATCCGAAGGATTCTTCCTTTGCTCAGACTAACAGATTTGCAGATGGGATCATGCTGTTGTCAAGATACAGCCGTAGTACTTCTGGCAGTATACAACTTTTAGGTGATTCGACTTGTAAGCTGGTCGTCTAAAAGGCTAGAAAAGCGCTGCGTATCAGTACGGAAGCTGAATATTTGCCTTGTCTGGTTGTTGTGCCAAGTCCTTTGGATGAGATCACAACTTCCCGATATGGTTTGGAATTCAATAAAATGCCAATGTACTGTGATAACAAAAGCGCTATTGCCTTAGCTTGCAACAATGTTCAAAAACATTTCCAGATCAAAGCATATAGACATCCGGTTTCATTTCATCAAGGAGCATGTGAGAATGGGGTGATCGAACTTTACTTTGTCAATACGGAATATCAACTGGCGGATATCTTCACTAAAGCTCTTGGCCGAGAAAGAATTGAATTTCTTATCAACAACTGGGATATGCGGAGTGTTCGCCGGTACTTCTGAAACAATTGGCAGATGAAGTTGATGAATAGTGGTGTACCTATTCAAATATCCTGTATCATACGTATTTACATAAACTCAGAAAAACACAAAAAGATTTTATTTTCATTTTTTATAACTCAGAAAAACCAAAAAGATTTTCTTTTTTTATAAACCTTTCAAAAACCAAAATACAAAAATTAAAAACGGAGAAAAGTTTCAAAAAAGATGTTTACAATGCATGTCTTATGCAATCGATAACATTTACGGTCTTAGAAATGTCATTTTAAACATATGATACTTGTCTGGTAATGAAGTTCAGCAGAAGTTACATCTGTTTTCAAAACATGCCATATTGGCTTGACTATTATTTCAGATAGCAACCCGGTCATCATCTTAAAGGCAAGTATTTCAAAAAGAAAACTTGGCCTCTCAACGGGAATTAATTTTCTCGGGCATGGTCTACTTTATGACCATGCAAAGGATTGTGAGTACTATTTTGCATCTATCAACCCGTGCTGTCTTATTATCCATAAGTGTACGTTTTCCGTGCATCTATGTGATTAAATAAGAGAAATCATATTAACTTGGTATGTTTTGTTGTTCTTGTCACACACAAAATTCATTCCATCATCTGAAATACTTTTCAAAAATACATTTGACTTCTCAAACAATGTCTACAGCTCTTTAACTAGAAAACGGGACATTGTTTGAGGGGGAGAGAATGTCAAATTTCTTCGTCATGATCAAATGAGCTGTTAAAAAGGGAAAAAGAATTTTAAAACGAATATTGTGTCTTTATGTGTTACTTGTTTATGTTTTAGGGTGTGTTTGCAATAATTAAGGTCTATAGGCATGAGAGCTAAAACATTTAGGACTCTCATGTGTGTAGGTGTTTAACTTGAATTGTTTATCTTGAATATACCTTATAAAACATAATTGGCAAGATTAATAAGTTGTGTATAAATGAGGGGCCAAAAGTGCCAAAGTTAAAATGGGTTATAACACCTAATATCCCCCACCCGTCCCTTCACTGTTCACATAACTCAAAAGCACACTCAAACACACACACGAACACATCACACTCGAACCAATTCTATCTAGACTGAATCACTCTGTTTCAAATCTAAGGTATAAATTTAACCTCGTTCTTCATTTCCTAATCAAACTCGAATACCTAAAAGAATTATGTGTTTTCGACAATTTTGATCATAACAGCCCTAATTGTAAAATTAGGGTTCGTCAAATCAAAAAGTGGTGAAAACGTGTAATTGTTAGAGGGCTTTTGTAGTTTTAGGCTTAATAAATGTATAGGTTATCTTAGCTTGATCACTTGTTGCATTTAAATGTGTTATTGAATGTTTTATGTTCGAAAAATTAGTGTAACAATGCGAAATAAAGTAACAATATGATATGTTTGTGTATGAGATATCATGGCTAAGTGAAAATGTTAGACTAAGTGTTAAAAGTGAAAATCGTTCTTGCACAAACTTGTACAAATCAAACGAATATAAACTGTATAAAATCAAAACAGATGGATCGAACGAGTGATTTGCAGTGAGGATCGAACGAGTGTCAAAATGTGTGGATCGAACGAGTAGTTGAAAACAAGGATCGAACGAGTGTATATTAATATGGATCGAACGAGTGATTCCTTGAAAGGATCGAACGAGAGTCTTTTTGAAAGGATCGAACGAGAGTCTTTTAGAAAGGATCGAACGAATGATTTCTTGAAAGGATCGAACGAGAGTCTTTTTGAAAGGATCGAACAAGAGTCTTTTAGAAAGGATCGAACGAGTGATTCATTGAAAGGATCGAACGAGAGTCTATCGAACGAGTGACTAGGTATTATGGATCGAACGAGTGGTTGCTTATAAGGACCGAACGAGCGTCTATGTGAGAGGATCGAACGAGCATATATTTGTGATGATCGAACGAGCACATGCTTACAAGGACCGAACGAGCATAATTTTGTGCAAACCGATCTAGATGTTCTTTTGAGGACCGAACGAGTAGAGTTGTCAATACTTGACCAATTTTTGACATAACACACTTTAGATCAAATTTTTTAATTAAGATTAAAATTCAACAAATCTCTTAGGATTAAATAGACGGTAAAAGCTTGACAAAACCACGGTTAACTATATTCGACTTAATTGTTAGGATAGGTGCCTTTGTCTCACACGCTACTTGTCTATCTAAGTAGATTGATCTTCAAAAGTGCTAAAAGTCATAACGGTTCTCATAAATAAATGATTGTGTTTTTCTTATAAACTGCACTCACTCTTTCTTAAACAGACTCATGGCAGTCTCAATAGCGGATCAGATTGCTTTAGATGATGCATTTGGTGGCTCCTGACTGAC
Organism: Tanacetum coccineum; assembly: GCA_026074375.1. NCBI lineage: Eukaryota > Viridiplantae > Streptophyta > Magnoliopsida > Asterales > Asteraceae > Tanacetum > Tanacetum coccineum. The sequence goes on along the minus strand of BQNB010031805.1, from coordinate 31,711 downwards.
CGGATTAAGATTGGAAAATGTAATCTTCGCTTAAGTTCGGGTTGTCACCATCAAAGGAAGCAACCCTTCAAGTGGTCTTATGGATGTGCTAAAGCTCTCTCCTTACTACAAGGCTTTCCAAGTTACTGCTGCATGTCCAGTGATCTATATGAAGGAATTCTACGGGCTTCTGCTTATGTTCACATCGATCGGTCCAGGATTCAAGATGAATAACAAGAAGCAATATCGGTCTTGAGCAATTCAGGGACCCAGTCTTAAATTTTGCCCTAATAGTCTGTATAAGTAGTTTTATAGACCCACCTCTTGAGAAGGGAGATCCTCATCTTTGTTAGCTTGTTTGGGACATTCTGGAGATATAAGGAAGCTCACTGACGTTAATGTAACAAACTGCATCAACCTTGGAGATCATTTCAGTGGGGTGGGGGGGGTTGCTGTTAATCATAAATTGTATCAGCGGAACTCCATCATATGACAGTCTCCGTCTCTCTCAGCTCCTGATTCTTGTGGGGTATGTTCAACAGAAGAACATGATTATGCACTAGCTTCTGTGGGAGGACTTCATTAGTAGTCAACTTATGTGATGGAAAAAGATCCTTTAATTCATAAAGGAAACAAGGTCAATTGGCACTATGCCAGAGATGATCCCAATGTTTACTACATCAATGTTATATCAAGGGATTGAAGCCACTCGTTGTTCGGGGCTACTTGCCAGTGGCATTAACCAACGAGGACATCCGCAACTCAGAATCCTACAAAGAGTATTATGCTATGGCTTCAGGAACAATTCCTCCTAAGACAAAAGGAAGCAAGAAGAAAGCTAATACAGATGCAATCCCGAAACAGAAGCCTCCCACTGCCCCCAAGGAAAAGAAATATGGAAAAGGAAAACAGAAGAGTACAGAACTGGAGACTATCTCTCCGAGCTGACTTCACAGTGGACTGAGCAACTCAAAATAGTCACAAAAGAAGCCGTCAAGATACTCATAGCTCTTCATGAATAGTCACAAAAAGAAGCCGTCAAGAAACTCATAGCTCTCAAGCTAGTGGTTCTGGAGCAGATGAAGGAACTGGTGTTACACCAGGGGTTCCCGATGCTCCTGATTATGACTCAGAGGATGATATCTCTTGGAAATCAAGTGACGATGATCAAGATGATGAGCAAGATCAAGATGATGAAGGTGCAGAGAAACATGACGTTCATGAGTCTACTCAGGAAGATGAAGATGATGATGAACATGACGATGATGAGAAAGTTCAAGATGATGATGAACATGACGTTGATGAGACAATTCAAGAAGATGATGATGAAGAACTGACTGAGTCAGATGATGATGGTGATGATTTTGTCCATCCAAAGCTCACGACTCATGATGATGAAATAATACATGAAGAGGATACTGATGAAGATGATTCTAGTATTTCATCATCAGATGAGGAAGATAGTGACAATGACGTTGAAGGAGCGAATGTTGCAGGCGCAAAGTCGGATGAAGATGCTACAGATGAAAAGGATCAAGGAAATGAGGCAGTCAAAGATACCAATACCGATCTTGATGGAAGAGATAAAGTAATGACAGATGTTGAAGACACTCATGTGACCCTAACTCCGGTTAATCCTGATGGTCAACAACAGAGTTCGTCTGTATCTTCTGGATTCGTCTCCAACATGCTGAATCCAAACCAAGATACTGGTGTTGATGATATTTTTCGACAACATACTGAAGCCACTTCTCTCATTGATACTTCTGTTACAGCCATCATGGAGCCATCCTTCACTGCACAAATCAATCGCCCTCCAACACCGCATCCTATCATCATTCAACCACAACAACTACCAATTTTGACACCGGCAACTACTACAAGCTCCTCGCTACAAAATCTTCCTAACTTTGCCTCGTTGTTTGGCTTTGATCACAGACTGAAAGCGTTAGAAGATAACTTCTCAGAACTCAGGCAAACAAATCAATATGCTGAAGCGCTCTCCTCTATTCCTAGCACCGTTGACAGTATATAGCGCAAAAATGCAGGATGCAGTGGACGTTGCAGTCCATATTGAAGTATGACAGAATTAGAGAGAGACTACTACTTGCAAAACCAACAATTCCTTGTGACAATGATGACGGAATGAAGAAAAATCATCAAGGAAACATGTCAAAAGGAAGTCTCCCAAAATTGTTTAAAGGTACGAGAAGTTACATAATATCCGATCAACTCGAGTCTGAAGTTCTGGTGAGATCATCAAAGGAAGCCAATACATCTCATGCTGTAGCTGCAAATCTTTCAAAGTTAGAGCTGAAAAAGATATTAATTGACAAGATGGAAGCCAACCATCTCTATCAAAAGGGTCAGGTACATTCGCGAGACAACTATTCAAGGCTTTTGTTGAGGCGTATGAAGTCCGGACCCAAATTCTTGTTAGATACATATGGCGATACTGTCACAATTTAAAAGACCATAGTGATGGGGCAGATGATGATGTTGAAACCTCCGCTGGGAACAGACCGGGGGTCAATAGAAGACGGTCAGGAAAGGAACCCGCTTCTACCAGTGCTCCAAGTGAAACGACTACCAAGACAGCAGGAAAGACTACCAGTACAGGATCTAAGACTCACAAGAAATCTGCTAGCCAATCTGCACCAGTAGGGGAAGCTATGCACTCTACAGATATCTTTAAAGGTCCTGCAGACCAGGAGTTCGAAACAGGTGTCCAAGATGAACAAGCCGAAGAAGAGGTTCAACATCTTCCTGACTGGTTTCAAAAACCTACGAGACTACCTTCTCCTGATCATGCATGGAATACGTCTGTTCCTGCTGTTCATGAAACTGTCCAACCTTGGTTAAGCAGTCTGGCACAACAAGACCCTCGAGAGTCGTTCGATGAACTAACCGATTCTACATTTGACTTCTCCGCTTTTGTGCTCTATAAACGGCTAAATGTTCAAACTCCTAACACCTGAACTGCAGTGGTAAATCTTTTGAGCTGATGAAAGGCACTTGCAAGAGTTTGACTGAACTGGAATATTTTTGTGAGGAGGTCTACAAAGCCACAACCGAGAAATTAGACTGGATCAACCCTGAAGGTCGTCAATATCCGCATGATCTGCGACAGCCACTACCGTTAGTTCCAAACTCTCAGGGTCGTCGTGTTATACCATTTCATCACTTCATCAACAACGACCTGGAATATCTACGTGGTGGTGTGTCAAGCCGAAAGTACTCTACTTCAGTAACGAAGACTAAGGCTGCAGATTACGGACATATCAAATGGATAGAAGACTTAGTGCCTAACTCGATGTGGAGTCAAACGGTCGTCAAATACGACAAATTCGCCCTCTGGGGTATCTCGCATTGGGGTAAGAAGCGCCGACAGTTCTATGCATTTGCAACCTTAAGGGAATCAGCTCGGGACGTCTATTCAAAAAGACGGATAATTGCTGTCACAAAGGTTGAAATTGTCGAATGGCATGATTATAAGCATCTTGATTGGATTACAGTACGAAGGGATGATGATGCTCTCTACAAGTTCAAAGAAGGCGACTTACACAGACTAAGGATCCAAGACATTGAAGATATGCTGCTTCTTCTTGTGCAAGGAAATGACTAATCTAAGCTGTTGAAGAACGTATTGCATTTAATGTCTCCTACGAATGTTTACACGAAGAGTTGTCATCCAGCGACGTGTGGAAGATCTTCAACTGGGTGTTGAAAGTTATCAGAGAAATTATTTCACCAAGCCCGACATGTACAGTCAATTTGAGAAGACAAGACGCTTAATTACTCCATATCCGACCCAAGAGGATTCATCTACGAGAATAAGGAACAAGAAAACGCGATTGATGCGCATTGACGAACTCCACAAGTTCAGCGATGGTACTCTAGATGACGTTCGGACTGTTCTTAATGACCGCCTCAAGGGAATAAGAATGGAGTACTTGCCAGAGACCTTTTGGAGCCAACGTGACAAGGCAAACGCGAGAGCCATGATCCAGGCGATTGACAAGAGGCTAAAGACAAGGAGGATAATGAGGAGTTTGGAGAAATTTGTCGGTGGACGACCATACGGGGGTGACCTACGGCTTCTACAAAGGACCATATGATTTATCATATGATGTTCTCATCTTAAAAAGGTCTATCCTCGTAAACACACTTATCTTGTGAATATGTTTATGAATATGTACATTATTAGTGTAGACTTATTGGTGAATTATAAGATATGCTCGAGTACAAATTTTTCAAGAATTTCTCAGTAAATTCAAAATTTTCAAATAATTGTACTCGGCATCATCTTATAAACCCTCAAAAATTGAGGGGGAGCAATAACATGTTCCAATCTGTTATCATATCTCATTTTGTCCCCGAACGGTTAATCAATTGATATCCAAAATATCAAGGGATTAACATTTTGGATAAGGGGAGAAAATGTGATTAACCGGACTTAATAAATACTGACAGAAGTGATCAAATAAAATGGACTCAATGCACTCCATACCTAGCATGTACTACGATTACGGTGCACATGTTAAGGGGGAGTCTTTTTAGTGATAATGAAAAACTCTCAAAGTGTAAATCTTTTGATATTTATATCAAACACTTTGATTGAAATTTTCAATGTTTTTGGAAGGATTGTGATGAAATACCCAAAAGACTGACCACGTTCTTAAATTTATGAAGTTATAAGGCGGTTAGGCTTAGGTTTTCAGATCCCATGATCCAGCCAGAACCGGAGGGATCTACCAGGGTTATCCACTAGATAGTGTAGTGTCCTTAGGTATGATTAAAAGGAGAAAAAAAGTGAGATCAGGGAATAATGCCGACTGAGACAGGAAGCTAACAACTGTGAACAACCTTAACAAGGTGTTAGTCATGAAGTCTCGGTTTGCTTGGAAGGGTTGTATGAATGAAAAAGAAATGTAAAGATAAATGGTGAAAAGAAAGAAGCCCTCCATACACTTAGGCAGAAACCGGGTCAATACATAAACTGTCGGAAACACTAAGATGTTGTCCGACATTGAAGACAGTCATGGACCCAGTGACACTATGCACAACCCTTCCCAGCCACTCAAAGTCGAAAATACTTTGTTTCAAAACTCACGGAGATTCACGCATTTCTATCAACTCTCTCACTCCGAGTTAGTTGATATTGAAAAGGTGGCACTCAGCTCCAGCCTCCGATCACTAAAATCAAAGTGCACTATTGAGTCTAGAGCCAAAAAGAGATCATCCATAAATCTCATTAGGACACTTGTCAAATTAAATCTGTTAAGTCGCACAATGTGAATAACAAGATATATACTAAGAGTCCTTCGCATTATCCTTGTGATTTTGCCAGAACATCTGAGTGATATCATTCACAATGAAGATGGAAATCCTGCTTGAGCCAACATCAAACAAGCTCATGGTAGGTGACTTGTGCGATTCTATAAGAATCAAACTTGTTCCAGGTTATGAATTGACGATTGATGATGAATTTTTGAAATGATCAACACTTTCGACGTGTCACAAAAACACTTTAGCAAGTGACACGTCGATTGATTTTCAAATCAATTTTTCTATTCAATCAGTGAGATAGTAACTCACTGGTTCACTCTTATCGTGTTGTCTGCTTTGAGACGTTCCGGTAATGAGAACATGCTGAGTTTGATGAATCTAATACAAATGTGTTAGAATGATTCTATACTTCAGCTGGAAATCCTGTCAAGGAGATTCTTCTTAAATTGAATCTACCTGATCACAGGTCGATCCTCACGGATTCGAAGGTTACTCCAACCAAACACGGGCGAATGACAAAGCCATATTCGTCCCCCTGTTTTATTGCTAACTGTTTTATGCAGGCTATGTAAAATGGTGGTGGAGGTTCCTGATTCCAGCTGGCTCACAAGATCCATAACCACATGCTCATACCCGACCGACAAACATAAAGTCATCATGAAAGCTCAAGTACATGTTTCAAGACTTCCGCTACTCTGATACCACACATCTTTCTAGAAGTGTCAAAGTGTTAAAGTTAAAGAATTTCAAGAAAGATGCAACATTAAAGCTTTTCAAGAATGGTATGAGCATGTCGGTCCAGATGTCGCAAGTCCACAAGATGGCAAAGTTATAAGATGGCGTAGAGATTGTGCTTGATTGATGATCTCAAGAGGCTCAAGATCACTATGTCAAATACAAGTTCAAGGAACAAGCTCAATCCAAGAAGTCAATGATCACTACAACATATTCACAAGAGAAAGACAAGAATACGAGCTAAAGACTAAGGATAAAGCATAGTATGCTAGGTTTAAAGTTTGTAAATTGGAGTGACCTCCCTTAGGGGGAGATTGTTGGAAACACGAAAAGTGTCGGTCACTTCCAAAGTTGTAACAAGTCTTAGCTCGTAGTTAGTATAAGGATTAGATTAGTAATCTAGTCCGGCCCAAGGCCCATGGGTGGCCCAACTCCAGCCCATGGGCCGGCCATGGTAGTATTTATACACCCTCTCCTAGTCTTGGAGAGGGTTGGTTGTTCATTTGTTATCCATTCATTCCATACATTCCATAATACACATTCATCCATTCCATCCAAGTTTCTCTAACAATCCAACCCACATCTCACTTATTGTTCTTGGTTGATTCATTAGATTACTAGTATTCTTCAGTTGGTACATAGTACTAAATTATAATTAAGATGAAAAACTAGTATTTTTCACACTTGAAACAAATACAAGAAGAGATATATTGAAAATGGAAATGAAAAGGATGTGGGCATGAACACAAACTCTTAAATTTGACATATTTAGCAATGAATAAAGCCATGTTTGTAGCACAATAGATTTCTTTAGAAGAAACTGACTACAGATACAGAAAGAAGGCCAGTTTGTTAAAACATCAAAATGCAAGTTGTTTAATTAATGGCAAATTATAAACTTAGTCTAATGACATTTGTGATTTACGTAATTCTTACTCCATCACTCAAAATTGGTTCAAAGCTACCCATTTTTCCCACACCATCAAAGCCATAGTAATTTATAAGCACTCGATCGATAAACATAACCTCCAGTATGCAACTCACACCTCCTAAGGTAATTTATAAGGACTCGATCAAAAAAGTTTTCTAAGCACTTGATCGATAAATTTAACCTCGGGTATGCAACTCATACCTCCTAACATCAAAGAAAGCTTAACATTACTAAAATTTCATAGAACAAAACTTGGTATCCACATGCCAGATTTAGAACCTGGTCCAAATCCTTCTCAAAGGTAAACATGTTATGCGGTATAGCTTATTCGGGTAAAAAGTATATGTACAACCATTTCTCGATGAATAAATGCAGGTTCCAGAAGGTCAAGTATGATTTTAAAAATAGTTTTCATATGACTACTAAGCTATTCAAATAGGTATGGTGAGAACCACCTAGCTTGCAGTAACAAAAACACTTTAACTTTCTTATCATTATGTGGTGCGAGAATCGCCGAGTGACGTAAACAAATTATTAAGCCAACTTAAACAAATAACAGATGATGAACATGACAACTTTAGCAGTAAGTGTAAATGAGGAGAGAAGTGGCATGGTAAAACAAACCTCAACATGAGTCTCGTCAATCTTACGTTTCTGACGGCGTATCATTTTCCAACCTGTTACCTAAGAAACATCAAAGTCAAGAGAAGAAAATCATGTACCTTTATCAAGCTTGAGTCCATGAATCAACATGTATGAACAAAACTACAATTTACAAGATAATTATTAACAAGTACACGTAATACTATATTACTTTGTCTTCTACCTTTTCATCTACATCATTTCTACCGAATCAAGGTAGAAAACAACAACGAGTTCATTAAAAAATGAACAGATTCAATAAAACATGATTCAAACAACGAGTTCAACAAAAAGCGATATGTTGTTTGTTTTTCGAAAGTAAAAAAATACATTTTAAAATACTTCTCTCAATAAGAAACTCAACAAAACATACATACATATCAGTCAACAAAACAACGGGTTCAATACATTATCAAGATTATTGCGATGTTTTTATATTTGTGAAAGATGATGACTATTTGGTCATAAAATAGATCTGGCAGTGGAGGCGTAGGATTTGGATGGAGGCTATGAAAGTGATGGCTAGGTTTTATTAGAAATTGGAAGAAAAATAAATATGAGCAGTTAATTGTGACGGTTTTTGAGTATTTTTTTTATGGGATGCTATTTTTATGGAGAATCAAAATACCTGATTTGCCCTTAGTTTATTTTTTTTCTCAAAATAAGTTGTAGATATTTACAAAAATGACATCTTGCATTGATATCATGCACATCATGCATTATTAGGAGTAAAAAAGCTGGTTCTGTAGGTTTTGTACAAAAAAGTGGTTCTGTATTGAAAATCCCACGTAGTATAGATTTTGATAGAATTTTTTTTTATTGTGGACATTTTAGTTTCAGCATGATAATGTTTGTAATATTTTATTTTATATATGTGTATATGACAAGTTTCTAATTAAATTTCATAACATGCTCCGGCTTTAATAGATTTGGTATGAATAAATTTTTGCGAATTTCTTATAATTGACATATGGATGGTAATGCAAAGGCTCAGTCCGATTTTTCTATAATAATGTGGTCAAAATTACCGATGGGAAATAGATCTATATTTAGTGTTAGTTGCACCAAAATATAGTGCTTTTGTTACCTTTAATTAGACCCGACCCGACTTGTTTCAAATTACACTAAAAACTGACATCTCCATTCAACATCTGTTAGTGCTCGATTGCCCCTTGTAATCACATTTCCTGGCTCCGCCACTGCCGTGGTTAGAAATGGTATCCCTAAGATGAGAGGTGTTAATGATAAGAAATACTAACTAGATACGATCCGGAGGTCGGGGAGGATGAAACAAATAAGTAGCCATATTATTGAGAGAAAAGTGTAGAGAGGGAAAGATGTGTGTGTCTAGAGAGAGAAAAACACACACACATTCATGATATAAAATGAATCCTCACCCCTCCATGGAAGTATGGAGTGTAACATTCGAGAATTTTTGAAATTTTTAAAGAAGATATAAATTATTCCTAGGCTGAATTATCAAAAACGAGCCGCTAAATCACGTTGTCACAACTCGGACTCTAAAGCAATTTGATGTAAAACAACATTCCTAACAACTTTTTAGTTTTACCGTAATATATATAGTATATAGATACTAATATATATAATATAGGTGATATTACAATATATCATTAAATATATGCATATACATATTTATACATAATACCCATATATATACAAGTCATACATTATATACATTTATACATATCCATATAGGTAATGATATACATATCATATACAGTATACATCATATATACTTTATAATATGACGTATATATACATATTGGTATACTATGTATACATATATTATATATGTAAATATATATATATGATGTACATATACTATATATATTATATTATGTCTATGTTATGTACATATTTTTATATATATATATTATACTACATATACATATATACATATCTATATATATATACATGATATATTTATATATATTATATGTATACATATATATCTATTTACATATATATATTATACATTTATGATATATGTATATGTATATATATTGTATAGTTGTATAGTATATGTATATGTGTATGTATATATGTATATGTTAGATTATATAATGTATATTTGTAGATGTATTATTATGTATCTGTATATGTATGTATATGTATCTGTATATGTATGTATATGTATCTGATATATTTATTATATATAGACTTACGAAATGTAAGAACTTTCTCGAAAGCAAGGGATCTTCAACGCATAATCGGAAACACGTAAAAATCATACAACTCTCCCCGGCAACGACGCCATTTTGATAAACGTCAAAAGCGTGTCGAAGTAATATTCAAGTATTTCCCGTTAGATGTACAATTACTTTAGGAAAAGTAATAATTAATCTTCCGGATGTCGTATCCACAGAGAGAATGGAATTGAGATTCACGTTAATTTTTTTCGTTTGATGCTTGATTATCTTTTTGTTTTGGTTTTGGTATTTATACTAATTAAAATAATAAACTAAATTAATGCTAAATAATAATAAGCAAAGCAAATAGATCTAAGATACATATAAAACGGATATGCTTGTCAAGTGAGGTGTTCGGATCCTTAAGTGTGTAAGTAAGTTTCTTATCGATGAATCAACACCCGTCTAAATAATTATCTTCTCACAACGTTGGTTTTTATTGAAAACAATTTTTATCAAGATATTAATTACTAGATTAATGCCTAATTACTCTTACGGCTTTTGCCGGTTTGAATAACCAAAACACTAATCTAAATAATCCAAAATTATTAATCAATAATCACTTTTTATTTCCACATTTAATTCACCAACACTACTCATTTAACAAGCATAATAAAACCACTCACTAATTATCATAACTAAACTAGCATAAACAAACATAATCAAATAAGTTAAATGACCAAAAAGATATATAAGACGAATATGTTTGCTAAGTGACATGAAAAGATCCTTAAGTGTGAATTAAAGTTTTTAATGACGAATTACTACCCGTAAAAAGATTATTTTCTCACAACGTTAGTTTATTTTGAAAATAATTTCTTATAAAGGTATTAATTACCAGATTTGATGTTTGATTATTTCTCCGGATTTTGCCCGTCAAAATAATCAAATAAGAAATCTAAATAATCTGAAAACTATTAACCAAAAATCCCTTTTTGAATCCACACTTATTTCACTAATCACAATCACTTAACAAGCATAAATAAACTACTCACTAAGCATTCTAATTAAGCTAGCAATAACAATCAAATTAACAAGCATACATATTTTTAAACTAAATAATAAACTACAACTACTAATGAGAGAAAGGGAAAATAAAGAAGAAGCCGATTGAAGAAAATAAAAACGAATTTAAACCATCCGATCTTATAAACTTAATTAAACACTAAAGATTAAAACTTTATTAGTTTTTATATAACTAATTAGCTAGTAAAGTTATGAGCTTTATTTACTAATTAGCTAAATAAAACCGTAAAAAGCTTGAAACTTTAGTAGTAAAATAAGCTTATAAGACCCATAAGCTCATTTTCTAAGTGTTGGATCGATTTCATCAACATTAAAATAAACAAGGATTAAGATGAACAATATAATAAGCTATAAGCTAATAGAATAAGATTTATCTAATAAGCTACTAAAAAGATGAAAAATTTTAGATCTAAATCTACCCGAAACCTAGGTGTTCTACTCCGAAAAGCGAACGGGAATCGGGTATATTTAATGACTAGATCTTAATCAATAAGCTAAAAAGCTACAAACTTAAAGCTAAAATGATAAAAAGACAAACTTGGAAAATAAGCTAAAAATAATATATCCAAATCCACCCGAAACTAAGGTGTTCAACTCCGATAAGTGAACGAGAGACGGGTATATTTAAGGATTGGATCTATAACAATAAGCTAGAAAAAAATAAGCAATCGAAAATAAGCTAAATTAACTTGCTCAAAAAGCTTAAAATCGAAAATACTATAAAATAAGCTAGTCTAAATAAGCTATGAAAATAGCTTATTCGAATATAAGCTTAAGAGATCGGGTCTAAAAATAAGCTATAAGAGAGCTTAATTATAGATAATCAAAAGAGAAGTAGTAGAAGAATAAGCATTAAAAAATGAGCAAAAAGTAAATAAGCATTAATAAAAACTAACCTTAATAAAAAGCATCTTCATTTATAAAAAATAAGCCAATACAATAAGTAGATCCAATAAGCTTAAAGCTTTTACAATAAGAAAACTAAATAAGCTAAACTATATTAAGCCTACTCCTACTCCTAAACTAATAAATAAAAAGTGAAAATAGAAAGAAAAATAATGAAAAGAGAATGAAGTTGCGTCTGCTGTGGTCTTCATTATATAGCACCAGTAGGGGGGGTAGAAAAGTAATTTCACTTTGATGCCAGCTCTTCTAAACCAATGACAGCCGCAGGCTCTTTCCTTCTTCCTAAAGCAAACCAATTATTGGCTATTTATTGCCAATGATTGGCATTAATTGCCATAATTACCCATATCTATTTCTAGAACCTGGTAACTTAGATCTGTTGTGTCGAATCATATGCTTCCATGTGGCATCATTTGATTGGTTGTTGCTGCTTAGGTGGAGGCTGACGGCCTCGCAGGTGTAATAAAAAAATTAGCAGTGAGTGGGACTCGAACCCCTCACCTCTTGGATGACAAAGACACGCCAAACACACATAACCAACTGGCCAACACCACTTTTGTTAAACATATGAAATCAAAACTCTTTTAACCCCATGTATTTCTGATCTGGGTCCTTTAATAATAAAAGGTCAATGGGGTTTGAATGGTTCATTTAAGGATATTTGGACCGGGTCAATAATCAAGGAGGGTACCATTGAACTCGTAATTTCATGCTCTTTCCAATAGAGTGCTCGAGGAATTATTACTGGTTTGTTTGAATCTTGATAAACGTGCAAACATTGTCGAAAGTCACCCGTAAATTACCGTTTTTTCCTTATTTTTAATCCTTTGTACCTGCAAGACATAATAACACAAACCAAGCATATTTGCAATATAATTTGACATATTTTATGGTTATTAGTCCATTTTATAGTGTTTTCTGAGGTTATAATTAATTAGGGTGTTTAAGCACACATCAGTAAGCTTCCGAGAATTGTGGTCCGTATGATCCCTTCTTTTCTTAACAGTAGTAACCATTCAAACGACTTGGAAACGAAATTGTCATTTGTTTTGTCTCGTACATCAGTGTACGGTTCAGTTTAGTGGATACGGCGTATTGGGAGGATCCTATACGGCGTATCGGGTATGAATTAGCTTTAACAATAGTTGAGATTGATTTGACATGGTCTCTCAGGTTAGTTTCAATTGAGCTCGGTAAACTTCCAAATCCTCTTTCCTGTAGTACCTTGCTCGTTTGCTCGATTTGGAACTCCAAAGTTTTAATTGATGCTCCTTGGTTCCTTATGGTAGCATCCGTTGGAGCTCGGATATCTTTGATCAAATTGTAGTTCTCCTCATGTCTTTTTGCTGATTCACTCATGGGTATCTTCCATAGATTGCCTTTATTCTTGGTACGAAGGGTTTGCATTGTTCCTTTGGTAGAATCCCGGAGCAGTTGCTCTATATCCCCCTCCTTGAAAAGGTGCACCAAATTAAGTGTAGTAAGCTTCTTCGAGGGTTTTCTCTTCTTCCTCGAGTGGACAATCTTTGGTGTAATGGGGACCTTTACATTGTTCACATCCTACTTGAGCTGCATAAACTTTTTCATTTACTTTCTTGATTTCTCTTCCAAGATTGTTGAGTTGTGCTTGTATTGCTGCTAATCCGTTAGAAGTTTCAGTACTTCTGGTCCTTGATGTTCCATTAAGCCATTTTTGAGAGTATTCAGCCATTTCTTGGATGGCTACCTTCGCATCAGCAGCAGTTTTTGATGGTATGGCTCTTCTCGAATCAAGAATTTGTCTAGTTGGAACATCCAATCCATTATAGAATAAGACTACCTCCTGCATCTCTGTTAAATAGTGTTGAGGACACTTCATCAAGAGTTCTTTTGGTTCTTGCTGAAAGTTGTTGATCTCCTCCATTTTCTTTGTAGTACGAGCAGGTGGGCAATATTTGCTTAGAAACTTTGTTTTTAGATCTTCCCAAGTTATAATCGAACCAGATGGTTTGTTTCTTAGCCAATGACTTGCGGCTCCAGTTAAGGACATAGGGAAGGCTCTAAGCATCACTTGGTCTATAGTTATATTAGGGATGTGGAATAAATCCACGATCTCAAGAACTTTCTCAATATGTTCGTTCGCATCTTCATGATTCAAACCGCTAAAGGTGTTGGTACGTAGTTCCTTGAGAAATTGGCCTTTCAGTTCAAAATTATCCTTGTCCTCGATCTTAGGCCTAGCAACTCCCGATCCATAGTCGGCTCGAGTTTTTCTCATGTATTGTTCCATAGTTTCCGCCATTGTTTCTGCAACTTCTTCCTCCGAATATTCTTTTTGGTCAGAAAATAGATCGAAATCAGGCGATCTCGATTCGTCAAGACTTAGTGTCTTGAAGTGCTTCCTAGATGATCAAAATTCTCGTTCTGGGTCCTTAAAAGGTGTAAATAGATTCTGTTAACCATAAGATTTCACTAACAAGAGATATGATCTGGAGGTCGGGGGGATAGAAATAATAAGTTGCCATTTTATTAGAGAGAGAAAGGAAAGAGTGTGTGTGTTTTCTAGAGAGAGAAACACCACACACTTATGAGACAAATGTTTTTCATCACCCCTCCATGGAAGTATGGAATCTTTTTGAACGAATACGATGTATTGGATAGAAAGTTAGATACGCCGTATCCAATGGAAGTGGATACGCCGTATCGAGTTATCGACCAGAACAGTGTATTAAAGAAAAACAATTAAATAAGCAAACAATTAAACACACAAATATATAAGCAAATATACATAATTATACACTAATCTAAATTACACTAATCCTAAGGGTTAGATCTAATCTAATCTAATTCTAAAAACCAAAATATCAAATAAAAATCAAGATAAATTCTCACTCCTCGGCAGCGACGCCAAAACTTGATGTGTGTAGTTAGGGGTGTGATTTGTGATGTCAGTTTTAATTTATATATTGCTTTTTATTTTCCGACACCTTAACAAAAACACACTTTAACGGGCAGTGTACCCGGTCAGTGGGAGTAGTTTGTTTGGTAAGTAGGGTGTTCGATTACTAAAGAGCGAAGGAAAACACTTTCAATTTATTAATACTTTTGTTTTTCTAATCTAAGTTAGTCTAATCTATGCTAAACCTATGTTAATTCCTAAATCTAATGGAAAAGGGAGGTTTTCAGTCTGAGAGACTGGCACAGATTTTGTGGTGACTAAAACCAATTCAAGACACTAAAACACACGCAAGCAAATTAACAAAAGATAAAAGAGCGGTCTAGCCAAATATAAGAAAACTATATTAACCATTATTAATCTAATCAGAATGTTGGTTTGTTTATTTAATGTAATGATTACTTATCTCGAGACAACCTATCATTCTTAAGACTTAGGCGTTACTTCTTCCTAAGACCTAGACACGTAGAATTCTGTCACAATTAAACGCATCCGCATAAAGCATCCTTATTTGCTTATTATAATCTATCTTAGGGATTTAAGCAATGGTGATCTTGTTAAACCCTAGCTCATAGAGACTTTACCCAATTTGATGCTTAACGGCTCTTTATATACTAGTAGTCCATTGTCCGAGTCCTTACCAATGGAATAAGAACGTACTCGTTGATACCAAGGTCACCTTTATGGCTCAACTAAGCTCACTAAACTAATGGCAAGGATAGGTCAATATTTGTGATCCTATGATTCTAGATATATAAATTGCAATATGGAGAGGCTATCCCGGCTGCTTCGCCTATGCCCCGTAACAACACCGAAGTTGCAGCGCAATTAAATATGTAGGAACTATAGGACCCAGTTGAATGATAGGTCGCTCTAAACTTAAGCACGTAAACAAGTATAAATTGATAAACATAAACAAGCAATTTAACAATAAATTAAGAAATCAAGATAAACAAACCAAACATTAAGATCTTCATAACAATGGCTAATACCCGAAGGTAAATAGCCTTTTCAAACGTCTATAATTAATACAGAGTAAGGATTTAGCCCAGGTAAACTAATCGTGTTAACAGATGATACAAAAACTGAACGATTACAAGAGTATAAGAAATTACACGTTGTCTCCTATGGAATGAATCGCGTTGCTCGACCTCTTCACTCTTTTTCTCCTCTGAAAATCGACTTTTATGGTTTAGGTATCGATAATATGATTTAGCACAATTAAAACTCATTTTTGAGTTTTCTATTTATAGGGTCTGGAGTTGGTTCGATACGGCGTATCCAATGTCTTGGATACGGCGTATCGGGGGGTTTCTTAGAGTAGGGACCATGTTTGATATCTTCCAAAATATTTTATTTCCATATAGCTTGAATACGGCGTATTGCCTTCTTCTGGATACGGCGTATTGGACCTTGTTCCCTTCGTGGTCTTTGGTGAGTGCAGGCACAGATACGCAGTATCTTCCTTGATGGATACGGCGTATTAGTCTTCAGAACAGTAATCTTTAAATATCTTCGTTTAAGCTCCAGAATGCGTGTCTTTTAGTTAATCTTCACCAAGTACTCCATAATTACTGCAATTCTCAAATATAAATGATTAAGTAACAATTCTTTGCAATAATTATACAAAATTGGTTAATTACATGGGATAAATGATGATATAAAATAAATGTTATTTGATGTCATCAGCGCCGTTGCCGGGGAGTAAAGTTGTTTAATTCTTATTTTATTAGTGTTTTAGTTTAGTTTAGTTTAGATTAATTTGCATATTTGTTTGTTTGTCTTTATGTGTTTGATTTTTTGCATTGTATATTCTTGCATATTGTGTGTTTGTGTGCATTGTTATAGTCTACTGTAACAATCTGAGTCGAATACTCAATACGGCGTATTCAATTTATTGGTTACGGCGTATAATTTTTTTCTAAACCAATACAGTGTATTCGACTCTATCATCAATACGGCGTATTCAGTTAACTGAATATGATTAATCTATTTGACAGTTTTCTTTCCTAGAAAATTTATTACGGTGTGGAAAGGTGTATAACTGAGAAACTGCTACGTATGGTAAGATCTGGTATGATGAAGACGTTCACGACCTCAGATCTGTTGAAACTGCAATTCCCAAACTATTGGTCTTCTTCAATGAAATAGTTGACATCTGAAAGAGCACCCTCATGTGAACCCACGGTATGTCCTCTTAACGACCATAAATTTTACTTTTTAGATATCGTTTTGAGAATCTGACGATGAAGATTACACGGTAATTTTTGACAAAAATTCATTTTTCTAAAAATAATTCTTGTCGACAATTTGAAAACGGATTCTGAAAATAATAATGATAAAGTCAATGGGTCTTCGTTTCCATCACCCGAGCCTATAATGTCAGTTTATTTTGATGATTTGGACTTTCTTTTTAAAGATTTTGAGAAAGAATTTCCAGCCATTGTTACAAATGATGCCTAACGTTAAATTAAGATTTCTTAACTGAACCTACTATAAGTCCTCAACATATCGATGAATTTAATTTGAAAGATGAAACATTGTCCGAATGTAATGAAGAGGAACAAAACGTTATTTACTTTAATGATCTATTTCCTTTTAACGTAATTTACCCCCAATGAATTAAAATCAGATACGGACAATGATAATGATAAAATCGATATTGAGCAGCCTTCGGGGGATATGTCTGTCAAACCATTACCTGATTTAATAAATACCAATGTTGGTGCCTATGCACATGGGTCAAATAAGCTTTTGGAAACAAGTCATGATACATCTAATAAATTTTTAAAAACTAAAACTTTTATCAAGGAATTAAATGTTAATATCATGACTTGGAATCATCTTAACAAAGGGAAAGCATTCATTTTTCTAATCAAGAATTTGTATGTGCCATTTGGCATCCTGTTTGACCCAAAATTGTTTTATTAGGATGGGAATAAATTGGGGCAAGTCTAACTTAAAGAATTTTCTATAAACAAAAGTGCTTGCCGGGAGACAACCCGAAATGTATTTTTAATTTTTTATCGAGTATGTCTATACGACGTATCCAAACCCCATGGATATGGCGTATTGACCCTCTAGACGTTATCCAGTCTTTATTTTCAACAATATTATAACGACGCTATTCGTTTAAACGAATACATCGTATTCGACACAGGTATCAATACGGCGTATCCTGGGGAATGGATACGGCGTATCGACTTCCTATACAGTTTTAGGTTTATATTTTGAGTCTAACTGGCAAATACACGGAGAAAGAAATTGGTTCTTTATCTCTTATGACTATTGTACTATTATTTAACACCCAAATGGTTCCGCTGCGTGTAAATTTGGGGGTGTTAAATCTACAGTCTAGAAATTTAGAAGTGTTGGAGTCTTGAAACCTCAAGACGGCTGTTCAACACATTCTTGCTCATTAAACTCAACATAGAGAATCTACCAAGCAAAATATCAAAGGAGTTTCTCATTCTAATTCTTTTAATTTCCTGTTTTCTATTGTTTTATCTATATAACGAGGACGTTGTATAATTCAAGTGGGGGATGGGAATTATAATGTATACTTGTCCTATTTTTCACACTAAAATGCTTAAATTATGCTCAAATTTAAAATTTTTCAAGCATACTTTTGTGAAATTACATGTTACATAACCCGAACACAATAACCCTTATTAGATATTGTGAGAATTTAACCTTATACGTTTCCAAATGTTTACCCAAATTCCACAAAATATGAGTGTGCCAGTGATGTTGTAGACTTTAGAACTTGGCTTGGTATATCTATTCGAGATCACAGTGATGAGTACTATGGATTTAGATGAAGTAACTTGTTTAAATTGGTAAATTTTTAGGATTACACCCAAAAAAGCCTATACATGTTGTTTATTAACTAACTACACTGGTTAGTTAACCCCCATATAAACCCTTTGTTTACTCTCATTATAAGAGTAAGATCCCCTAGAAAAACCTGTAGAGCCAATCCTTTTGGAATTACACCAACTTGTTTGTTTCGTTACACCTTAGCCTACACTGTTAGATTAAGTCTATTTATCAGTTGCTAGTTACTTAAAGTGTAAAGTATGTATTTCCTGAGTCTTGTGTCAATTTTCTATCTTTGGTACGGTTGGAAGAAATTTGCACATTGCAAATGGGAATGTATAAAGTAGTCAAAACTCATGTATTTTTACTACCATCACAATTATTGGTACGTCCGAAGAATGAAGAATTATCAAAGGAATTATCAGGAGTTATTATGATCATGAAGATGGTGAAATAACACCGAGTTTCATAGTATATGTTAGCCTTAATTATATTAAGTCAAACAAGAATGTTATCGGTCTTACAAAGTCAAACTAGGTCTTGTATTGTAATAGGCTAGTCGGGTTTAACGGGCTTGGACATTAAACTAATATTGTCTATGTATCGGGCTCAAAGCCCACGAGAAGCCAAGCCTGGCCCATTTAGAAGCCCATACGCCTCACTTAAGGCAAAAGGGTATAAATATCCCTTCACCACACTTGGTGAAGGGTGTAGGTTTTCATTGTTGTAAGTGTAAGCCTCCCACACTCTTTTCTCTAATCTAATATTCATCTCTTATTTTCTTTCTTTCTTTCTTCTTTGGTTCGTACCATCAAGGATGGTTTGGTGATTATTGGTCGCTTATTGTTGTGTATTGGATCATAGTTTATGGGATAATATGTGGTATCACTCGCCAAGGGGTGTTTAGTGGTTGATTTGTTGTTTTAGTTTCTTTCTTTTTGGTTCAAATAGTAAAGCAAGAAACATCATGGTTTCATTTTTATTTTGTGGCTTAAGTTGCTAATGATTGGTACTTTCGTGTTTAGAACAAGCCCTTGTATCGTTTATTGATGTTCTACAATTTACTTCGTGGCTTAGTCAAATGATTGAAGAATTTTTCTTGGTTGCGGTTTGCCTATTAACTAGTAATTCTTAGTTACGTTTTGCCCTAAATGAAAGCTGCGTTTTGTGTTTCAAGGGGACAACTAGTACAAGCTGAAAATGACACCTAAAAGTGACTTGTGGTCTAAATTGTACTTTCTGCGTTTTGCCTTAAACTGCGATTTGCCTCAAGTTGAGTTTTGCCTCAAGCTGCGTTTTGCTTCAAGACTCTGCGTTTTGCCACTATGTTTTGAGTTCTTGCGTTTTGTCTCATCTACAACAAATAACTTGCATTTTGTCAAGTGATTGAAGACCCTTAATGATAAACTACTAAGCGTTACTCTGCCTAATTTTTCTAAACATTGCGTTTTGTGTAACAAAACAGTTGCGTTTTGTCATAAAAGTGTTGCGTTTTGTGTAAAAAGGAAAAATTGCGTTTTGTCTCGGAAATCTTGCGTTTTGTGTAGACTGCGTTTTGTCTTTACACAAGTGTGATGTGTTTTGTCTGACCAACTATAGTTGCGTTTTGCTTGAACTTGCGTGTTGCTGAAGATTGCGTTTTGTCTCATTGCAATTAAGACATTGCGTTTTGTCTTAACACTGCGTTTTGTATCACATTCTTTTGGACTTCACAGTTTCGGACAAACCTCAAGGACTATCTTCAAGGACTTATAAACTTCACTTGGACTTAACATACAACCAATCAAACCAACAATCAACTTAATCATACTTGAAACGTCAATTAATTATTCATTCACGGTTTCTTCTTGATTTAGTAAAATCCCGCGAAAGAATTCTATTTCTCGGTTTAATCATAGAATTGTAAAATCCCGTGAACGTTAATTCATTTAAAACCACAATCAATCACTTACATACTTAAGATCCGATATCCATTCACAACATCATCAAAATGTCAAATTCAAATACCAATTTGCAAACTCAATCATCGAATGCTCTTCATAATGCTATCATGGAAGCGGGTAGCAAAGATCGTCCACCAATGTTAGCACCAGGTAATTACGTTCAGTGGAAATCCAGAATCAAGAGATACATTGACACCAAACCTAACAGTGAACTCATCCACTATTGTCTCCAAAATCCACCATACACGTATCAATGGGCTGAGAAGACAGTTCCAGTTGCTGAAGGTAGTTCTGAAACAACTACAGAAAGGTATATGGAGAACTATAAGAATGTTTCACAAGACATACGCGATCAACTGAATGCTGAAGCTGAAGCCGTTCAGATCATTCTCACAGGGATAGATAACGATATCTACTCCACAGTTGATGCTTGTCCGAATGCATGTGAAATGTGGAAAGCCATTGAAAGGTTGAAACAAGGTGAATCAATCAATGTTCAAGATCTTGAAACCAATTTATATTGGGAGTTTGGAAAATTCACATCACGGGATGGTGAATCACTTGAATCGTATTACTCACGGTTTTACAAGATGATGAATGAGCTTGTCCGAAATCAGTGTCATGTTACTAATCATCAAGTGAATGTCCAGTTCTTACTTCAACTACAACCAGAATGGCAAAGGTTTGTGACACTTGTTAAGCAGAGTCAAGAGCTGAAGACTGTCTCCTATCACAAGCTTTATGACATTCTGAAGCAACACCAGAATGAAGTCAATGAGATAAGAGCTGAAAGACTAGCACGTACTGCTAATCCACTTGCACTTGTTGCTCAACAACAACCAGTTTACCATCATCAAAACCATCATACTCAAAACACTCAATATTCCTCCACCAAATCACAACAATCTACCAAAAACAGAGGAAAATCAATTGTTACCTCTTCTGCTCCTACGTATGATCCAGAACCTGATACGGTTACTGAAGATGATGAAATGTCAAAGGACAAAGAGATTGACAAACTCATGGCTTTAATTTCTCTCTCGTTTAAGAAAATATACAAACCTACCAACAACAACCTTCGAACATCATCAAACACCAGTAGAGCTAATCAAGATAATTCTCCAAGAATTAACAGAGGAACTGGGTATGATAATCAGAGGGCAGTTAATGTTGTTGGGGCTAGGGAAAATGTAGGTACTCCGGTTGTGCAAAAATCTGGGATTCAGTGTTATAACTGCAAGGAATATGGGCATGTATCAAAGGAATGCCAAAAACCGAAACGAGTAAAGGATGCAGCTTATCACAAGGAAAAGATGTTATTGTGTAAACAAGAGGAAGCTAGGGTTCAGTTGAATGCAGAACAAGCTGATTGAAAGGATGATACTGATGATCTTGATCAAGAACGTGATTTGCTTGCTTCTTTAATTCAGAAACTAAAATGTGAAATTGAGGACAGCAAAACCCAAAATAAATTTTTGGAATCATCAAACATGGAGTTAGTTGATAAATTAAAAGGAGTCTGATGATCAGGAATTGGAAGCACATTATATGTACATGGCACAACTTCAAGAGGTTACTCCAGATCAAGTTGACAATTCTGGACCAATCTTTGATGATGAGCCAATGCATAAGGTACAAAACAATAATGACAACTATAATGTGTTTGCCATGGAAAATGAACATCCTGAGCAAAACCTGCATTATGTATGAACATATATTGGAAGGAACATGGTGACACCAATATCACTATTGATTCATTGGATATATGTTATGATAGAGCTCAGGATGACCAGGATGAAACTGATGATCTTGATCAAGAACGTGATTTGCTTGCTTCTTTAATTCAGAAACTAAAATGTGAAATTGATGACAGCAAAAACCGAAATAAATTTTTGGAATCATCAAACAAGGCTTTAGTTGATAAATTGAAAGGTGAAATTGAGGATTTCAAAACTAAGAATCAAAGTTTAGAATCATCAAATAACCATTTCAAAGAAGCAAACAAAACAATGAACTGTCCAAGACTAATCAGATTGATGTTTTTAAAGACCTTTAAGAATTTCCCAAGTCCAAGCGGAACTAGATAAGTATAATGATGTGAAATATTCGTCTAAGGGTGGAAATATGATAGTGAAAAAAGCTAAAGGGGATTTAATGACATACGAAATCGAATTTGAAAAGTCCATCTAATGCCATATACACGTAAAAATAAATGATATAAATCCAAATGATTTTTGATATGAAAAGGATCTTTGTGCACTATCAAGAACCATCGTCCATAATGTCACAAAGCAAAAGAGGCTCAGTTTAAGCATTACAAAAAAATCTGAAGACAAGGAACTTGATAAGGAAGTCATTTCATAAGAAAACAAAGTTAAGGTTTGAATGAAAATGTATATAAAAACCGGCCAATCTGTTCAAAAAAACAATTGAATATGCTTAATCGTAATTGTAAAACAAGTTTTGCAAAACCTGAGTTCCTCAAGAAAGCTCAAAGAGCGAATCCTCGCTGTATGATATAGGTTCTATAATGAATCATCTCTTGCGTTAATGTTAGCCCCCCCAATTCTGACGAAAACATTTCGTCTTGAAAAAGACGTCGATCAAATTAAGCTATTTAATAAGACCGTTATGATTATGTCATTTAATAATCTTTATGATTTGTTTTCGTTCCACAACGAGGAAAAGTCGGCTTAAACAATACTACTATTTTCCAAAAACGTCAAAGATAGTCATACATCTTCTAATAAGGAATTTTCCAAAGAAGTCTTTCGTAAAACACAACTTTGTTAAAAAACAATTGACGAATCCATCCTTGGGATCAAAAGTGTAAAAGCTCTAAAGAAATATTCAAGATTTAAAAAGAGTGTTGACACAAAACGATTTTGGACGGAGTTGAACGTTGCAAACAAACAATTGCAAAATAACATATTTTGGTAACATCGATCCTTTACATTCAAAAATCAATTAGAAGGAAATTTTGGCCCCCAAATTAGCGACTCAATGCGGAACTTAGAAAATTTCACTTGTGTTGAACGAGTTAACATGGATCAGATTTAAGATACTTTAATTATTCTCTGAACATGAAGTATACACTCACAAATCTCAACAAGAAACTCAAAAAACACATTTTAGAATGAAATCGAGACCGACTATCAAGGGAATATTACTATGCAGATCACATGAAGCAATACTTGGTGTGTACACTTGATCTGGATGAATTATACTAATATATGCAATGTGAATATACGTAGAAAACCTGGGAAAATGTGAACATCTGAAAAATAGCTTTCAAAGAGTAGAACAATGTCAAAGAGTTTTTTGAAGCACTTCAGAAACAACGATTAATCTTGAACTTGATTTACAACAGTGAAAAATAAAAGATTAAAAAATGAAAATCTTTCAAAGAAAATCAGTACAAAACGGTATTTCTGAAAGAAGGTGAACAGTAATTTGAAATCAAGACTTTGAACAGCTCCATTACAAGACACAGGAAGTTTGCAATAATGAGTTTGAAAAAACTTCAAAGAAAGAGAAAGGAAAATCTATGAAACTAAGTTTTGAAAAATCATACGTTTTATCGACAAGGCAACGAATGCTTTTTAAAAGACAAAGATAAATCTATTTAGTAAACCAGCTATTTTTTTCATATTCTCTTGCAAAGAAAGATTTCTCAAAGTCAAAGTGCCAGTTTACCACACAAAATGTGTCTAAAGATTTTCTCAACAACTTTGCTTCACCACACAACTTCACTTCACTTCACTTTACAACTTCACTACACTTCACGAGTTTACTACACTTCACCTAGACACTAACAAGATCACCCCGATCTATCTAAACTTCCTATGATCACCACGATCTAACAACTATACACTCTATGATCACCACGATCTAACTATTACATAAGTTTGGAATACATGAACTCAATCTATACATTGTGAATATAATACATGTCACGAATGCACTAACTAACCTACATAACTACGTATCTTAATGATAATGAAAGTTCTTCTCTTGCACTTGAGGAATAAGCTTGAATCACTTGGAAACAAATGTTTAAGATTAAATGATCAAAGGGTTGAAAGGAGAGTATAAACTGAATTAGAATAGAAAGAAAGTGTGTGCAAAAGGTGAGAAAATCAGTAGGGAATAGTCCAGTATTTATAGGCAAACTGAGTTGACTTTTTGTCTGGCCGGTCCCCTTAATAATTAAGGGGACCACCCTTATAATTAAAGAGGTTGCCCAGCCTGGACGCTCCCTTTTTTGTCTTTTCTGAGGAAGGTGTTTTCTGAAACATTTCTACCCGTTTTTGGGTAGAAAATTTGAATTCAAATTTTTTTTTGAATAAAACATTTCTTTTAAATTTAAAAATATTTTGTAAAAGTTATAAAAATGTTTGTGACATTTTTATAAAAAAATGTGAGGTTAAATAAAAATTCCTTTGATCATAAAATAAATTAAACATTTATTTATTCATACCTTAAGTGATTTACGTCGGATGCAAACTTTGTTGAAGCAGACTTGAGACGTCGAGAGATGTTGTCGTATGAATGCATTGATGATTTGTGATCACAAGTAACTTAAGCACTTTACGTTATGTGTTATAAATTACATGTTTGTCATCACCAAAACATGAAGAGAATGTATAGATTAAATATCGTAATATTTCTACCAACAAAATCTATGCTAAACCTATGTTAATCCTAAATCTAATGGATAAGGGGGGTTTTTCAGCCTGAGAGACTGGCACGGGTTTTGTGGTGACTAAAACCAATTTAAGACACAAGAACACACGCAAGCAAATTAACAGAAGATAAAAGAGCGGTCAAGCCAAATATAAGAAAACTATATTAGCCATGATTAATCCAATTAGAACGTTGGTTTGTTTATTTAGTGTGTAACATTCCATATTTTCAGATCTTTTACGACGTCATCTATTTTACTAATTTTTTTTCTTCTCGGTACGCGTTTTTACTTTTAGTTTTAATAGTTACGTTAATCGCGTAAGTTAAAATTTATTCGTTTAGCCCCGCCCAACCCCCCCTCCCCCCACCCCCATGGGGGGTGGTTGTCGTGAGGGGGTTAGGGAGGGTTCAGGTCTGGGTAAACGGACACCGAATCAAATAAATGTTTACATCAATCAAGGGTTATATAAATTATTTTGAGGTTAAATTATTAACTTTGTTTATTTTATTTTTATCGGATACGTTATGTGTATACGTTTCGCGAATAAATTTCGTTTTGGCACTCCGGAACACAAAACTTTTCGTCGCTTAACAAATACCACATTTATACCAATACATAAAATTTACCTCAAAAATATATCTCTTAATAACTTATATTGCGTAATTCTTGCCTTTTATACAAAGTTTTTCAAGAATAAAACTCTTCATTGGTTAAATGAACACATACCTCTTTTATTCAACTCCATACTTGCTTTATTTGACTAAGGACCATACCCATGACCATCCCTAAGACCATGACCCATCCTATGTCCATGTATATGTTCCCCTTGTACTAGTACTTACAGATTACTTTACTTTATACTTGCTTTGCATAAGGAAAGATGCAAGTAAAAACACTTTGTTAAAAATCATACAAACCCCCCTTTTTGTCGTTGCTCGATAGTAGGTCACGGCTCAAATCCAATCACCCAAACACAATCATACAATTTTATTCAACCCAATAAACATTTATACACATTATTCCAGAAGATTTCTAGGTATTTCCAAGCCATTGGCTAACTATTTTCAAGTATTAATCAGAAAAGTGAATGTAGGGTTTTAAAATGGAAGTAGGGTTTTATACTAAAACATGGGTTTAGATACTTTGGTTCATCTTCTTACCATCATAATAAGGGTATCTATATCAACCTTCGATTGTCTTTACTTTCATTCATTTTTTTATGTTTACTGGTTTGTAAATTACTATTTCATCCAATTGGAGTGTTTTTTATATGTTTTATACGTATTATCACTTTTGTTTATGAATTTATCACTACTTTCTTATGTCTAGTGTGTTTGATTTCAGGGATAAATTGATTAATAATTATTTTGACATGTTGTTTAAGTATTAATCATTATTTGGTTTATAATTGGGTTTATAATGTTTATTATAACATACTCTGTAGTTTTTTTCATCTCGTGGATATTGTAAGAAGGGTGAGTTGCTGAGACTTCTGTTACAGTAGGTTGGCTTGGTCTTAAATATTGATTGTAGCTCCGCTGGTGTGGCACTTTTAGGGTGTTGTTTCGAGATTTACCGTGGTTGTTCGAATTTTTTGTTCCCTGAGTGTAGTGTGGGGGTGGGGGGAAGGGGTGTGTCGAGGTTGAGGGGAGGGGTGAGGTTGGAAGGTGGTGTGGTGGGCGGGGGAGGCGCGTTAAGTGAAACGGTCGGCGATGGGGGGTGACGAGGCTGGTAGGTTGGGTGGGGGGGGGTGGCAGGGGGCGTTGATTGGGGGGGAGTAGGGCTGGGGGGGAGTAAAACACATGACCGGGGGGACGGGGGGAAAGCGGGTGGTTGGGGGGTATGGTGGTGGGAGGGATGTGGGGGGGGGGGTGTGGGTGAGCGGTGGGGAGATGGCGCAAATGGGTGGGGGGGATTGGGGGGGAGGTGTGAGGGGGAGGGGGGGGTGGTATGTGAGGTTAGGGTGTGGGGGTGTGGGGGGGGGGGGGTGGGGGGGAGGTGTGGGGTGGGTGGGGGTGAGTGGGGAGGAGGGGTGGTTTGGTGGCTTAGGGGTCCGACTGCTGTAGGAGGGGTTGGGGGGAGGGGGGTGGGGCGGTTTGGGGTATGGGGGTGAGAGGGGGGGGCGGGTGCTTGGGCGGTGGGGCGCACGTTGGGGGGTGGGGGAGTTGTCGGTGTGTTGGTGTATGTCATCACGTTTGTGGGATTACCTTTTTTAATTTGTTCTTTTGTAGGTTTTTTTTTTATTTTTTCTCTTTTTTTATTTTGTTTTTATTTTTTTTTTTTTTCTTTTTTCTTTAGGTTCTTATTTAGTTTTTTAGCTTTCTGTCTTTTTCTTTTAGTTACGAGTTTACGACGAGAAACTTACTTTTATAAAAATATTTTTAATTAAATTTATATTCATTACCGAAGTGAATTTTTAAAACATCAAAAATATGATATAACTTTTAATTACGAGATCGTACTCGAAAGAATCGTTAAAAACGGAGCTATAACGAATAAAATACGACGTTTAAGAGTTTACGATAACAAAAACTATAAAAATAAGTATATATCTTTTATGAACAGTAAAAATCACTATTCATCAGTAAAACTAAAATTTTAAAAATGTTATATTTTGATAACTCAACTTAATACGAAACTGTGGCATAAGAAACGTAAGAAACGGGCTTTTTATTAAAACGAGAAAAGTTAGCATTATTTTCTAACTTGTTGCACCTATTTCCTGAGGCTGGTGAATGTGTTGGTTCGTTTTAAAATAAATTTTTGCAAAACATTTTAGAATCATTTGTGTAATATTTTTACATGTCCTAAACTTTATAAATATCATTTTACAAAGACAATTGAATTTTATATTCGATTATTACGAGTTCAAAAATACACGAATATTATTTAGCAAAATGCAAATTAAAATATTATTTTCGCAAACACGGTAGTCGGTGATGTAGCACTATATAGAATCATATACGTTGTATTTAGTTTTATCGAACAAAGTACTATATTACTAGGGAGTTTCATAATGAGGCCTCTTCGGGGTGGCGTATCGACGAGTTGTTGGATTTACGATTTAAAGTGTCCTAGCTCCTCATACGTCACTACATGACCTCTTAATTATGATAGCCCGAACGATAGTATGATGAGCTATACGACCTATAAATAATCAAAGTGTTTAGTACTTATACGACCTATATTGGATTAGGTTGCATTCGATCGTAAGCGTGACGCATTTTCTATTGTGAATACTTGTTGATTACCATTCACTCGAGGTGAGTTCGTAGCCCCTTTTTCTACTACTTGCTTTATTAAATACGGGGGAGATTACATGCTTGATTTCTTTGGACACAAGTGTTTTCAAAACTGTATGCTATTTCCTGATTACATTATTGCCTAAGTTACCGTATTGCCATTTAAGTCCCCTTTTATCATGAACCGTTAAATACCTGCTGGGTATACGCTAGTGTTATGGATAGATCTATCGGGACTGACCATCCCCGTCTGGGCTGTGGTTTCTAGTTGACCATTGACGCATTTAACATTTGAAGAAAATTCGTAGGATGTTTGGCAACATCTGTATTGAGAAAATTCGTAGGATGTTTTTGTAACATCTGTATCCGTGTTGGGGCACAAACCTCGAGTACTGGTTTGTTTACAGTTTATTACGTTAAGGTTCGGTGTCATGAGCTTAGGGCAATAATACAAAGTGTTGGACTATCGAATGTGTTTCATAGTCTACTATTACTTAAATCTTGTGGTTCACGCTATTTCCTGATAAACCTATGAATTCACTCAACAATTTTGTTGACGTTTTAGCATGTTTTAATCTCAGGTGCTGAGGTATAAGCTTGGATGGGAGCCGTGACGGATATCTATTAGAGGGATTCTGATTTTTTAAATTCAATGAAACTTTTGTCTTATAAAATCTTAATGTCTTTTTAACAAAACTATGGGACCTAACGTAAAAACTCTGATCTTTTGTAATGACATCGAATGAAACTTATTTTTAATGTCCATTTAAGGTCGTTTTCTATATCTTGTTTGTTGTGCTATGAAGTCGCACCCCAATGCTACTATTCCGCTGCTACCTGATTTTGGGGGTGTGACAGATGGTACCAGAGCCAAGGTTATAGGGAACTGGGTCATTTTCAAAACCTAGTCTATAACCACAAAGTTTAAAGGTTTTCTTTTCTTTCATTTTTAAATACAGAATCCTCATCGCTATCCGATATCCACGCGCGCGTATTCCCTAATCCTTACTTACTTTTCCGATTGTCATTATTGCATTATATATAATCTTATATATATAATACTTGGTTTAAATTCGATCTCTTACGTCTATCTTTTGACATATCAGTATCTATTTCTATCGGTCAATTATATAAATATTGACCATTCTGATTAAATTATGATTATTTATATCACTTTTCTATTTCCTTTTCTCTATTATTACCACGTGCCATGACTTTGCATACCTTTACAAATTCTTAACGAATTGTGTACTTGCGTGGCCAGAATCATGCCGCCTAGGAGATTTAAGAAGAAATCTGTTAAGAGGATAGTGGAAAAGCGTGTGGCCAAAGCTATTGAAGAATATGAAAAGACAAGAACTGACTCAAACAATGCTGGTGGATCTGGATCAACAAATACTGGAGGAACTGTTGTACCAGAGATGCATGGTTGTTCGTATAAGACATTTATGAATGGCAAGCCTCACTCTTTCAAGGGGACTGAAGGTGTAGTCGGACTGAAACGTTGGTTCGAAAAGATGGAGCAAGTATTTGAAATTTGCAAATTGTGCTAAAGATGACAAAGTGAAGTTTGCTATGTGCACGTTTGAGGGTCGTGCTCTAACCTGGTGGAACGGAAATGTTTAAACTTTGGGACTTGCTAATGCTAATCAGATCCCCTGGAGCAACGTAAAAGCTATGATGACTACTGAATACTTCCCAGTAACTGAAATCCAAAGGATGAAGCAAGAGCTTTGGACTTTGACTTTGAAAGGAGATGACATCGAGGCATACAACAATCGCTTCCATGAACTGGTTTTGATGTGTCCTGAGTTGGTGTCAACTGAAAGGAAAAAGATTTAAAAGTACATTCAAGGATTTCCCGAGGGAATCAAAGGAAATGTTACTTCTTCAAAGCCTGTGGTATGTGCTTAATTACACATACCTTTTACCTTTAAAAACAAGCTAAAATAACCAAAAACGGACTTAAAATGCCAAATATATGTTTGTTTTGCATTTGTGTTGTGCAGGAAACGGATATTCATAAAAGGACGAAAGACAAAGCAAAAAACGGACAAAAACAAGCACGGAAACAAAAAGAGCTGAAAAGTCAAAAGCCAGGGTCAAAAAGTCAACCCAAGTCAACCCCGACAAATCCAAAAGTCAACATGTGAAGAAAAATAAGTTTAGGGACTTAAATTGCCAAATCCTAAACTTATTTAAAGAGGGAAAAGAAGAAAAACAAGTTAAGGGGCTAAAATTGCCAAATTGGCAATCTTGTTTTAAAAGAAGAAAAAGAAGGAAATAAAGAGAAGGTTTAAAACTGCCAATTTGGGAAAGTTAAACCACAAGGGGCATTCCTGCCAAGTCCCCAAAACCACATCCCAAAAGGACTAACTTTGTTATATGTTATATAACTTTGAGGGGTCAAAGTTGTTAACCCCTCAAAGTTATTAACATCGAAAGGACGAAAATTGCAAGCACCATTATCACTTTGGAGGACCAAAGTTGGCAAACACCCAAAACCTTTGCCTGTTAACCCCAAACCTTTTTTATAACATGTTTTCCCGCCCTTTTTCCCCCCAACACAACTCACGGGCTAACTTCCTCTCTTTTACCCTGCAACCCAAACCACCCCATGGACAAACCTCCCCCCTCCTCTCCACTATCTTTCCCACCAAAAAAGGGGCATTGCCATGTTGGCAATCTCATTTTTCCCCATAACTTTTGCCGAATCAATGGCTGTGATACTTTTAAAAGAAGCACAAGGACCATGGATGGCTGAGATGAAGGTTTTGAAGGCTCTCACAAAAGAAACACAAGAAAGAAGGGCTGAGACTTAGCTCTTAGTATAAATAGGAGGCTATGTGAGCCGAATTTAGCATGTAGAGTAGAAGTTTTTATCTTTATTTAAATTAAGTCATTTTTAGGTGTCTTTCAGCTTATTTACAGCTTATTGTTCTTTGTACTCTTTTTTTTAAGCTAATGAAAAGTTATTTAAGTTCAATCTAAATTTTGTCCAAAAAGCTATTTATATTTTTGTTGGTGATAAGAAAAAGGAAGCATGGTCTAAACTTTTATGTACTTGTACTTCAATATTTAATGAAAATTCAGTTTTAGTCTACATTTGTGTTCTAAATTTCAATTATCTCTTTAAAACTTTTAAGCTTTCATTTAAGCACATTTTTACATCCTGTTTTTGAAAACCTTAAGAAAAATTCAAAAGAAAAGCAAGGTTACTGTTGGATTAAATCAAGTATGGATGAATAAGCAAATTTGGAAGGCTTATTGGGATTGCTTAGTTTAAGCTTATTTATAAGCTGTGGGTAGGAATTTTAGAGCTTATTAGGTTTCAAAAATCCTTTTTGAGCAAAGGTTAAAGGTACAA
>BQNB010031804.1:37275-53672 GCA_026074375.1 Tanacetum coccineum | reverse complement strand
TTAAGGGGTTAGATTACTCTTTTCAACCTCTATTCGATACCAATATTCCAAAAAAGGTGACAAAGACCATACATACACACCCGTAATGACGGAATAGACACATATGGCTGCATTCAAACCTTAACTCGAATAAGCTAAAGAATAGGATTAGTAGTCTTTTTCAAAGGTCGTAAACCAGCGGGGGTGAAAAACATATATACATGGCCGTAATGACGGAATAGACATATACGATTGCAAAATCCCCCCACTTGAGTAAAACCAAGGGTTAGGACAAAGAGTAATACATGGTATGGATCTTCTAACTTTCACCAAAAGTAATAAACCAACAAAGTGGCTGAATCACACATACATGGCCGTAACGAGGGAATAGACATGTATGGCTCGATCACATCCTTGTTCGAGTAAAACCTAAGGTTAATTGTTAGGAAAGAGAAATAAATTATTGTTAAATAAAATTCACAAAACAAATAAATTAAGCCTGAACAAATAAGGTATATAGTTGCTAGTAACTTCCCCGACCGTTCCTAAGATAAAGACTCAGAAATATATACACAAACGTCTCGATCATAGAATGACAAAGACAACCTAAGTTGGCGTTCCCATAACGGTCAACTTCCCAATCATCCATACTTATACGTACTTTTACAAGACAAGTGGTGATATCGACCACTTTTATACAAAACTATACAT
The DNA here is from genome assembly GCA_026074375.1 of Tanacetum coccineum. NCBI lineage: Eukaryota > Viridiplantae > Streptophyta > Magnoliopsida > Asterales > Asteraceae > Tanacetum > Tanacetum coccineum. The sequence continues at coordinate 52,982 of BQNB010031804.1, read as the reverse complement.
CGTTGATTTTAACTATATATCAACGAATAATCGATCCTCCAAGTAATTTATCGGTTTAAGCTCAATAAACCGACTATCTTCATTCTTTCCTCTCTTTTTTGCTGCGGTTTTCTATTTTTCCATTTTTTTCATAACATAACAATACAATACGAATATCGGTGCAATTTTACCATCTTCACCATCATAATTCACCCGGATAATTTTCCTTTAAACACTTCATCTTCAGACACGAAACATAATTGCGAAAGTAGCAAAATACACGAGCTACATACTTTTACATTCCCATTGCATTGTGGAATTTCCCGACCTAACCAGAGATAGAAAATTTCACTTTGACACAAGAAATACAAAACTTTACACAAAAGCGACTTGCAACTTTGATTAATAGGCTTAATCTACAGGGTAGGCTAAGGTGTAAAGGTGTAACAAAATAAACATTTTGGTGATAAAAAGACAGGAATGGCTCAACAGGTTTTTTTAGGGGTACCTTACTCTTATAGTGAGAGTAAGCAAAGGGTTATACAAGGGTTAACTAACCAGTGTAGTTAGTTAATATCACAACATATAGGCTTTTTGGTGTGTTCCTAGAAATTTACTAGTTAAACAGGTTACTCCATCTAAGTCCATAGTACTCATCATTGTGGTCTTGAGTGATATACCAATCCAAGTTCTAAAGTCCACTACATCACCGACACACTCATAATTTTGTGGAATTTTTGGTAAACGTTTGGAAACGTGGATAAGGTTAAATCCTCATAATATCTAACAAATGTTATTGTGTGTAGGTTTATGTAAAAAAGTATTTCACAAAAAAGTATGCTTGAAAAAATCTTTTAAATTTGAGCATAATTTAAGCATTTTATATAAAATAATAGCACAAGTATGCATTCTAATTCCCATCCCCCCACTTGAATTATACAACGTCCTCGTTGTATAGATAAAGCATTAAAAACGGGAATTAAAAGAATTAGAATGAGAAACTCTCCTGATATTTTACTCGGTAGATTCTCCAAGTTGAGTTTATGAGAAAGAATGTGTGTTGTAAATGCGTCTGTATGCCAGCATGACTACAATCACACATAGGATTCCAGATGATTGATACTTCACCAACTTCGTCGATTCTTTGCAGCGAGGTCTTGTAAATATAGGAAAAACATGCAAAATCCTATCTCACAGGTTTACCTACCGGTTAAATTATAAATAAACTAAACAAACTGTACAGGAGACCAATACGCCATATCTATAAACTGGAATACGCCGTATTGAGAAACCTATAAAAAGTATCTAAATACGGGTCAGTCTGTTGAATACGCCATATCATATTCATGAATACATCGTATAGACAGAACTGACAATAATGTTTAAAGTGCATAAAAATAAAGGACTAATAACGTCTAGACATTCAATATGTCGTATGGTATGGAGCGGATACGCCGTATTAATACCTGGGAAGACAGACTCGAAAAAAATAAATAACAATCCAGGTTATCTCCCGGGAAGCACTTTTCTTTCTGTTAGTCTTTAAGTTAGACTTTTTTCTTAGCTTTCTTCACTCGATCTCATGCACGCTTATGTACTTGCGTGTGAGCTATTCTTCCATCTTCACATCTCGGACATATTCGGGTCCTAAGTTCAAGACCCCCTTGTAGAAACTTTTGAGCTTTTGGTACGAATGCAAGATTCCATTCAGCTTATCATGCAAACTCAACTTTAGTAATGGATTGATCTTGTTGCATTAGGCATTAGATAGATGTTTAAACCTTGGATGTGATCACGCCATTTGGTATTAAGGTTCGTATCACTACCATTGTGGATAGGATTAATCTTCAAACCTTCCTTTCGCTGCCACACATGAAGTTTTTGCCAGAAACGGTTCTCCAAGAATAATATCTCCCATGTCTTGATCTCGATATCCATCCATATTTTTCACTACTACAAAATGAGTTACAACAAAAAAATTTCCAAAAAAATAGGTATATTCATAAAAGCTCCGACTACATTCTTTTCTTTGTGTTCAACTTCGTCCCTCATTATAGAATTGTAGAACTCCCTAGACATCATATTAATGGATAAAATTAGGAAAAAATTAGCATCTACATGCTCGAAACCTATCATGCACGAAAATCTTAAATTGTAGGCACAATCAATATGGATCTTTCGGTTAAAGTCACAAAAACTAAGGTACTCGTCAAAACTTTCATTATTCCTAGTCTTGATTATGTCAATTATGGGTATCATTGACCCACCTCCATAATGGTGGGCATCAAATCATCAACTTAATCTCTCCTAAGCTCTAATGGTAGATTAAGATCATTTAATTCAATGTAATATCCATATAAAGGGTCTAATTATCTATTTAGTTGCTCACCAATGTCTTCCCATTAGCCTTAGCTTCTCTAATCAAGTTCCATTCTTTCTCTTAAGCTTAACATGTAGACCCTCTTAATCAAACTACTAGCAGGTTTAACACTTTTGAAAATAATTTTCTTATCCCCCACCCTTAAAGTAATCTTTCTTTTGAACACATCAATCTTAGCGTGGGCGGTAGACAAAAATGGTCTTTCGAGGATCAAGGGAACTTTGACATCCTCAAGCTATCAATAATTATAAAGTCTACAGGGTGGGTAAAGAAATGTACCAAAATACTCTACTAGCATGTCATTTTCAGCCAATTCGTTTTGGATATTTTACAGTTCCTATCTGATTAATTCAATTGTTTCAAAAAAAAAAAAAAACCTTGATGTGAGCTAATTCGCCTAAACCTAAGTTAAGGAAGGTTGAGAGAGGCATGACACTTAAGCTATCTCCTAAGTTAGCAAGGGAATTATCAAAGCAAACATTATTAATATATCAAGGTAAAGTGAAACTCCCCGGGTCTTTCTCCTTTCGGAGTATGAAATTATCGATAGAGGAAGCTCCATATGAGTAAGCTTCCGAGAATTGCGGTCCATACGATCTCTTCTTTTCCTCACAGTAGTAATCATTCAAACGACTTGGAAATGGGATTATCGTTTGTCTTGACTCGAACATTAGTCTTCTGTTTTGTAGAGTGGATACGGCGTATTGGGGTGATCCAATACGGCGTACCGGGTTTGAATCAGCTTCAGCAGTGGTTGAAATCAACTTGACTTGATCTCTCGGGTTTGCTTTAGTAGAGCTAGGTAGACTTCCAAATCCTCTTTCCTGTAGTACTTTGCTCATTTTCCCGATTTGAATCTCTAAAGTTTTAATCGATGCTCCTTGGTTTCTAATGGCAGCATCCGTTGAAGCTCGGATTTCTTTAATCAAATTGGAGTTTTCTTCATGTCTCTTTGCTGATTCACTCATAAACTTGCTCAGGGTATCTTCCATAGATTGCCTTCGTTCTTGGTACGAAGGATTTGCGTTGTTCCTTTGATAGAATCCCAGAGCTGCTGCTCTATATCCCCCTCCTTGAAAAGGTCCACCAAATTGCGTGTAGTAAGCTTCTTCTAGGGTTTTCCCTTCTTCTTTGAGTGGGCAATCTTTGGTGTAATGGGGTCCTTTGCATTGTTCGCATCCAACTTGAGCAGCATAGACTTTTTCATTCACTTTCTTGATCTCTCTTCCAAGATTATTGAGTTGTGCTTGTATAGCTGCCAATCCGTCAGAAGTTTCAGTACTTCTTGACCTAGATGTTCCATTGTGCCATTTTTGAGAGTATTCAGCCATTTCTTGGATGGCTACCTTTGCATCAGCAGCAGTCTTAGATGGTATTGCACCTCTTGAATCAAGAATCTGTCGAGTAGGAATTCCCAATCCATTATAGAACAAGATTACCTCCTGCATCTCCGTTAAATAGTGTTGAGGACACTTCATCAAGAGTTCTTTAAATCGCTCCCATGCTTGGTAAAGGTTTTCATCTGGTTCTTGCTGAAAGTTGTTGATTTCCTCCATTTTCTTTGCAGTTCGAGCAGGTGGGCAATATTTGTTCAAAAATTTTGTTTTAAGACCATCCCAAGTTGTAATTGAACCAGTTGGTTCGTTGAAAACCAGTTGGTTCATTTCTCTAGCCGATGATTGCGGCTCCAGTTAAGGATATAAAGGAAGGGATCGGAGCATTTAGTTGACCCACAGTGATGAGGAATATGGAATAAGTCATCTATTTCGAGAACTTTCTCAATGTGTCATTGTGCATTCCTTATATATCAGAACTGCTAAATGTGTTTTCTCGATGTCCTTGAAGAAATTCTCCTTTCAGTTCAAGTTGACCTCTTGTTATCAATTTTAGGCCTAGCATTCCCGATCATAGTCTGTGCGGGTCATGCTCATGTATAATTGCTTCCATTGTTTCCGCCATTGTTATGGCTTTTTCTTCTCTATGAGTATTCTTGGCAGAAAGTAGATTAAAAACAGGGGATCTCATTCGTTAAGACTTAGAGTCTTGAAGTGTCTCATTGATGATCGAAATTTCTCATTTAGTTATTTTTATTATAAAATAATTTTAAGTTCTTTGTAAAAGGTTGTAAAAAGTTGTTCGTTAGAATCCTTGTCATGCACTACTGAAACAAGGGAAGTAAACAATCAGTAGGATTTGTCTCAAACAAAGGTAAAAAATTTGGCAAGGAAAAATCATATATTTAGCTTTTGTTTACCAGATTGATCGTTACGCCGTATCCAATGGAACGTGGATAGTTTTGTATTAAATCTTGTTGTTTTTTTAGGATGAATACTCTGTATTTGGACTGAAAACTAGATATCGCCATATCGATGGAAGTGGATTACCACGTATTCGTCTGTGTACCAGAACAAGGTATTTAAGATAATCACTTAATTATGCGCAAACAAGTAAAACACAAATATATACAACGCAAACAATTATTTACAGAAATACAAATATAACAAAGTATATATAATATACAATAATATAACTATCATTTATTTACACTAATCCTAAGGGTTGATTAATCTTATGCTTAATAAACCATAAATAATCAAATAAAAATCAAGATTAATTTTCACTCCCCGTTAACGACGCCAAAAACTTGACGTGCTGTCGTTGTATGGTATATTTAAGATGGATTCAAGTTTTAAATTTAAATTTTGCGATCTACAACAAAAAACAAACTTTAACAGGCATTGTACCCTGATCGGTAGTAGTTTCGTGGTAAGTAGGGTGTCGAACCTTGACTAAGTGTGGTTTTAAAAGCTATCAATTTAATTAATATCTTTTTTATTCTAATCTATGTTTTAAATCTAGTCTCTCTAAATACTATGTCTGTTTAATATCCTAATTCTAACCGGGTAAAGAAGAGTTTTCAGCTGAAGACTGGCTACGGTTTGGTGGTGTCTATAATCTATTCACAGGCATTTTTACAACACGCAAGCTAATTAACAAAAAGATAATAGAGACGGTCAAACCTTATATAAGAAAACTATATACCATTATTAATCTGATTAGATCGTTCGGTATGTTATTTGTTTGCAATGATTTCTTTCTCTCGAACTGGTGCATGTCAATCTTAAGACTTAGGCGTTACTCATCATAAGGAACTAGTCACATTAATTCTCGTCACTAATTAAAAGCTATCGATTAAGATCCTCATTTGCTGATTATAAATATATCCTAGAATTAAAAGCCACATGGTGGATCTTGTTAAAACCTAACTCATAGAGTTTACCACTATACACTTAATGGCAATTTATACACTAGTAGTCCACTTGTCCAACTATCCAATGGAATCAGAACGTTACTTGTTGAATTATCTAGGTCACCTGCTAGTCAACACGATCAGTAAACCATTGGAAAAAGCTAATTAACTAGTTAAGCCCGAAGCATATCCTAGACACAGACTTAGAAGGGCAATATTTGTGTAACTATGATTCTAGATGTATAAATCACTATATGAAGAGCTATCCCGGACTCTAAATCTGTTTGGTCCGCTTTACTAGATCCGGTTGAAATGATAGGTCGCGTACAAAAGCGCTGTTTTAAAAACATGTATAAATTGATTAAACATAACAAAGCGCTCAACATAAAATTCAAGAAATCAAGTATAAACAAATACTCAAACATTCAATATCTTCATAATAATGCTAATACCGATGGTATTAGCTTTCAAACGTCATAATAAACACAAAAAGATCTTACTTTAGCCAAGGACAACTAATGAGTTAAACGATGATACCAAAAACTGAACGATTACTAAAGTAATGGAATTACTGTTGTCTTCTATGAATTTGAAATACGTTGCTAGACCTTTCTAATCTTTTTAATCGTTTGAAAATCGGACTTTTTGTGTTTAGGTATTGAGAATATAATTTAATTCAATTATAACACGTTTTTTAGTTTTGTATTTATAGGGTTTGGAAGTCGGTTGGATACGACGTATCAAGAGTTGGATACGGCGTATTAGAGATTTCTTGGAGTAGGGACCAAGCTTGATATCTTTCGTAGAATAATTATATTGATTACATATCTCTGTATATAGCGAATTGAGTTCTCTGGATACGGCAATATTGGATCTTTATTCTTGAGTGTCTTGTGGAGTGCAGGCACAGATACGCCATATCTTCCTTGATGGATACGGCGTATTGGTCTTCAGAATAGTAATCTTTAAAATGTCTTTCATTTAAGCTCCAGAATGCTACGCCTTTTTTTGTTAACTTTCACAATTACTCGATAATTATCTGCAATTCTCACATATAAATGATTAACTAACAATTCTTGCACTAACTATAAAAAATGGGCTTAATAACTATTTGGGATAACTATTGTTTATAAAATAGACGTTATTTGATGTCATCATAGAATCACTACCGAGCAAATATCAGGGGAGTTTCTCATTCTAATTATTTTTAATTCCGTATTTAATGTTTTATATATACAACGAGGTCGTTGTATTATTCAAGTGGGGGATGGAATCTGAATGTTTTCTATGTCTAATTTTCACCTAAAATGCTATAAATTTATTCTCAAATTTAAAAAAATTTTCAAAACAATACTGTTTTGTGACATTACATGTTACATAACCCGCACACAATAACCCTTGTTAGATATTGTGAGGATTTAGCCTTTTCGTTTCCAAATGTTTATATAAATTCCATAAAATATGATGTGCCGTTGATGTAGTAGACTATGAACTTGGCTTGGTATATCACTCGAGACCACAGTGATGAGTACTATAGATTTAGATGGAGTAACTTTTTAAATTGGTAAATTTTTGGATTACATCCAAATCGCCTTTACATGTTGCTTATTAACTAACTACACCGGTTAGTTAACTTCCCCTGTTTAACCATTTCCAGTCATCTTTAGGTTACTTAACCTGTAAACATTTGCCTTTTGGGTATTCTGAATATTTCATTTTAGTACTTCTTACTATTTGACTTTTGTTAGTTTATTCAGATTTTGTTAGTGGTGGACGGTGTGATGATTTTTATGAGTATGGTGAAGAATTAAGGTTTATTGTGATTATATCCATTTTGAACGTATTATTGTATTATTTGTATCCAGGGTGGTTTGACACCGTTAAATTTGAAAAATGTCCGAAAAACGAGATTTCCTTATTTAATTTTTATCCAATGTGAGAGTATGACATCTTCTGTTAATGTACAAATGAAGTTTTGAAAGGTTTAAGTGATAATATGTCATGTGATTAACTATAGGTTATTGGTAATGTTATTTTTAAGGTGAATAAAAATGCTAATTAACTTTGGGGTAAATTTTACGGTTGTGAATTTTATGAGCTTTTAAGTGATCCCGACACGAAAGAAAACCCGAGACTTTGGATCCCCATAGCCGGGTCAAGCATGGTCAGAGGGACACGGAGTTGGCTTCTTTTTAGCATAGTTGTCTAGAGCTTGTACAAATATATTCATGTATCCACCAACATTTCATTCATTATCATTTCATTTTCAAAAAATAAAACATACACTAGTTGGGTCGTGTTGTGTGTTGTGGTGTGTTTATTCAGCCTGCCACCTACACCACCACAATCCACCATAAATTTTCCATCTTTGATCAAGAACGTGATATTCTCGGTTGATACGAGTATTTGGGTATTCATTTAAAACAACGGCTGGGGGTTTGGCCGGTTCGTGTCGAAATATATATTTTGAAGAGATTTTCTTTGTATAGTTTTTCAAATTTTATTTCCTTTGTCCTTTTGGTTTATTTTGATGTTAGATGCTTAGTTGTACAATTTGTCTTCGTTGATGAAAATCTAATTTTTGGAAGCGAACGATAAAAAGGTTGTGTTTTGGTTCGTGGGTTTTATAAAAGGAAAAAGAGGATTTTTGTAGTTTTGATGTTGTGGTCGTGATGGTTGAATAATATATGTTTCTAGATAGCTTATTTTTTATAATAACTTGTATAGCTTATTCGGGCTTATTTTTAAGCTATTTCTTGGCTTATTTGGGCTTATATGCCACGAAATATTTCCCAAAATCACTAGGAAAGTGATTTTGATTATTTTTGTGTTATGGCGTATGTTGTGGACTATTTTTGAGACTTATGGTAGTAACTAAATACGATACGTAGCTTATTAGCTTATTTACAAGCTTAATATACATATTTTTGAGTTATTGGACTCACGGCCCAATAAGTCTATTTAAGCCGTAGCTTAATGGGACGGGTTATTGTGGTCCGAATTATTTTCTACTTATGAGTATATGCTTATATATGTAAATGGACCTTGGTTTTGGACTTGAATTATATTTTGGACTTATAAATATCTTAATGGACCCTTGTTGGGCCTTAAAGCCTAATAAGCGATATTTAGTCGTTTTGAGAGTTTTGACGGACTTTTGAAAGTGAAAATGTATTTACGAAGTGATATTGAATGATATTTTGGGAAAAACATTTTAGTAAACATTAAAGATTGAGATTTTGGGATTTTGTCGAAAAGTGTCGAACTAGTAATAAGTGTTGAAAATAAGGTTTGAAACCTTGAAAAACGTTGTATGAATGTAGGGGTCATGCCGAAATGTCATAAAAAGTTTATACTTAGAAATTTTACCTAAAAACATGATTTTTGAATTTTAAATAATAAAATATTATTTTATTATTTTAATTATTTAATAAATTCACTAAAAGACGAAAAATATAATCTTTTCGAACCCCCCCCCCCCCCCCCCCCACTTAACATTTATGTTCGTTATGAGTAAATCGTTTATTTTCAACGCTCTAATATGATTATTTTCACGGGGACTAGGGTACGATGGAATTACTGGGATATATTTATTATTATTAATTATAAATATTTACGTATATTACTTATTTATTCTCGTTAATAGTATAAGTAAGTATTATTGAGTAATGGGACTGATATGATTGTTGGGATTTGTCATCAACCATCAAACCGTAAAAAAAAATAAAAAAAATAAAATTGTTTGAGTAATTTAACAAACTGCGTCTAAATAATGCATCAAATGTGTAGATTATTTTGAAACATGGATGATTAAATATGGTTATTAGTTTTCAGGGACCAAGTGAGCATTTTAGCAAAAGATAAGGGATTTAGACATGAAATGCACTAAAGTAAAGAGTCCAAGGCAGTTTACGGCGTAAACACCCCCGAAGGATTACGTCGTAACATACTCCAACGAAGAAATAAGTCATCACACCCTTTACGGCGTAAAGCCTCTCCTACTTTACGCCGCAACATTCAAATTTACAAATGACTTATCTGAGTCAGCATTACGGCGTAACATAGGCGACAAGGTTACACCGTAACATCATTTTATGCCTAGAAGATTGGAAGCTTACGTAGCAAGATTATGGCGTAACATCTCACAAAGGTTACGTCGTAAACATTTCGAAGCCTATAAATAGAACCCTCCTTCGGCTCATTCATCACCACTCACTTCTACCACTCCACACACAGTTCTAAGGGGTGAACCAAACCCCTAAGGTTCGAAGCATTTCATCAGAAGGTCCAAGGGAGAAGTCACTTTACACAATATTTGTATTTAATCGTTCATTTCATCCTCTATACGAATTATGATGATTCAATCCATGTCTTTATTCATTAGTTCTTGCATTTATGTTACCATGAGCGGCTAAGCACTCCTAGTGCTGGCCTAACCATGTATCTACTATTGTTATGATTATGATTTCCTGTTCAATTATGGTTCTGTTAGATATCCTTATAGCCTTTCATTGATCCTTATGTTTTGGTAGTATAGAGGGTAGCTTAGATCTTGTTAATCCTGATATTAGACTTACCATGTTAAACTTAGGATTAGTGGGTTACTAGGGTAGCTTGACATCTATCCCTAGTGTAGGAATTAACCAGATTACCGCCTTTGTAACATTAAATACTTAAAATGTATGGGAACTCTTTCAGAGAGGGTTAATAATCGGTTTAGATTATAGATTGGTCTTAAGGGTAGTTAGAATTTAACCACTGCTAGCTTGGATGCCCTGCTCTTGTGATTGTAGGGGAATGTGGGATTGCAGAGTAAGTATAGGACAAACCTCAAATGAAAATTCGGGTTTGTCGACATTAGAACCACTAATAGAACTTATAATTGAACATTGCACAGGAAAATGTAATCATATCATTGGTAGTGAAATGGTTAGGTTAGCACGACTTTCTCCCTGAATTCTTCTATCTATTTACTTTATTGCATTTACTTTTCGTAGTTCTTAAAATCAAACCTAAAACCATTTTCAAATGTAGGTACGGATATTGCAAAAATCTCAAGAAAACGAACGGTCAAAACCGGACAATCACGACATGTGGAAAACGAAAAGAGAATAAAGCCAGGAAAAGGCGCTATCAAGAGGTCAACCAATAGTCAAACATAGTCAACAAAAGTCAACCATATAAAGACAAAAATCCCAAATTTCCCAAATCAGTCCCTCAAAGAAAACCAAATTGCAAAAATGGTCCCTAAACCCTAACGGTGTTAACTCTTTAATGTATAAAGAGTTAACACCCGTTAACCCTTATAACAACTCCATATAAACCGACCCAAATTCCCTTTTGTTATTATCCCGAGCCCAAACACACTCTTGGCCCAAACCCTTTATATAAAACCCGGGTCAAAAAGAAAGTCAAACAAGAATAATAAAAGAAAAAGGGGTGGGGGAAATATTGTTACTACTATTCATCTCCTTCCTCGTTTTACCTCGAGTCACAATCAAGGGGTAAATGCAAATTGGTGACGTGGCTATGTAATTCAAGTGATAAAGGACACCTTGGCAGAGTTAAACGTCACATGATGCTCTCATTGGCCAATTCCTAAGAAGAATGACACGTGAGCTTGAGAAGAAACACAAGGGGAATGGATAATTTGCACTATAATGAGTGCAAAAGAAGCACACGAGGCCTGACACACGGAATGCCACGCTGGCAATCCGTGTGCTCCTCAATCTAATCCAACGGCTTAAGATAAGGATCCAATGATGGGCATTGAATGAAGGGGCAAGATCTATTGATGAGGAGCAGGCTAAGAAGACCTAGAAGTTTCATTTGCAGGCTATAAATAGCCCCTCACACTCACACAATAAGAGAGTTAGTTAGTCTTTAGAATTTTCAGCTTATTTTGTAATTTTCTTTCAAAATGTCTTAGATTAATAGTTGCTTATTGTAATTCAAATTTCAGTATTGTACTCAGTTTTTTTCCTTAATAAGAATCAAGTTTTCATATTGTACTCTACTTTTCACAAGCTCACTTTTACTTAAATCTTCATCAAATAAGCTGTTATTGTTCTTAAGCCTCTAATAAGCTCATCATAAGCTCTTCTCAAGTCTCTAAGCTTGGAATTAAGCTAAACTTAATCATTAATCTATTTAAAGTTTTAAAATTAGCAAAATACCTATGCTAAATGGATCTGGAGCTTTTAGATGATAAACTAACAATGGAAGAGCTTATGGGACCCCTACCAGCTTATCCTTTGAAAGCGGAGCATTAGACAGCTCATTTGAGCTTATTGAGCCTTTATTGCCTTTGTTTAGCTAAGGTTTCTTGTAAGTTCATTTACTCTTTCTGTCTTAATTTTCCTCCTACTTAATTTGCTTAATCTGTTATATAAGCTTAGTTGATTGTGTAATAGAGACTTATTGTTAAAGTTTTTATTGCTTATACATTATTCTATATAACCTGTCCTTTCCTAGTAATATAGCCATATACAATCTTAGATGTTAGAATCTTATTTGTCTTAAAAAATCAATAAAAAAAATAAAAAAATTATCATACATAGTAGCTTATTGTTTCTGGCTTATTTGCTTATAGTTTTATACTTATTAAGGTTGTAATAATCTGTTCATTATCTGGTATACAAGTTTAAACCACTAGATTTAAATCTCATAAGCTTAAATGGATTTTCATAAAATTAAAGGGGTGTTTGGCACAAGCAGTACTAACATTAGTTAGTACTGCCTAGTGGCCTTTTGTGCTTTTAGCTCAAATTGATTAGTTTAATTTAAGACATTAAGTCATTTTCAAGTTGTTTTTAAAAGCTGAATTTGGTTTTCAAGGTTTACTCAAAGCTTAGGATTGATTCTGTTAAATTTAGTTAAGTCATTAGCTCTTTTAATAAGTCTTGTGTTGAGGTGCTTTTTAGTAATCATTTTAGTTTCATTCTGAAGTTTTGAATGTAGTAGAAACATTTTACTTAGGCTGTCATTTGCATTCTAAGTTTTTAGTAGCAGTAGATCAGTAAAAAAAAGCCAATTTCTAGCTTCATTTTCAGTGGGATAAAATAGCATTTAGCTTTTGATTTTCAGATTATAAGTAGCTTATAGGTCATATTTCATTAGCTTAAATTTAGTTTTCAAAATCTAGCTTAACTTGTCATCTGATTTTAGCTTTTAAATAAGCATTTTGTCTATCATTTTCCAAAACCAAACTCAGCAAAAGCTGATTAAACTATCTGTTTTGTTAAGCTTTTTCAATAAGCTATAGTTTTCTAAAGTCTTTTCAAAAAGCATTTTTATATAGTCTTTGAGTTAAGCTATCTGAAAAAGCAAGTTTTACTTCTTAAAAAGCTCATTTGCTAGCTTAATTTTAAGCTCAAAGTCTGCCTAGGGACTGTTTGGTTTGTAATTTTCATAATAAAGCTTATTTGGAATTTCAGTGCTTATTTTGTCTTCTATTGCTTATTTCTTTCTAAACCTGCTTATTAGGTTTATCTTAGGTTAGTAGTAGCTTATTTTGTCCTTGCCTTAGCTTATTTCTACTTGTTAAGTTCTAAAATTCTAAAAAAGCCAAAAAAAGTAGTTAAGTAGTAACTGTCTAGTTATAAGCTATTTTCTAGCTTATTTAGGGCTTTTCATAAAAAGTTTCTTTTATTAAAAGTGCTTATTTTTAGCTTATTTACAACTTTGCTTTTATAAGTTTTCAAAAATAAAAAAAGAGGAAGGTGGAAATCGGGGGTGAGCAAGACTCGAACCCCCGACCTCAACACCCTCAACCCTTTTATAGCAACACAACACACACTCACTACCAACACGCCCTGGGGTATTTTTCGTTAAACCTTTACAACATTTAATTCTTATACACATTTTACCCATTTTAGCTTATAAGCTGTTTTAGCTTATTACACAGCTTATTCGATAAGCTGTGTAATCAAGCTTATTTTTCCTAGGTTCTATTTAGTTTAAGCTATTTTTTGTATTTTTTCTAGAATTTTTATAATTAGTTTAGTATTTTTAAACATTTATTTTTATTAAAAACTTTAAAAAATCATAAAAAATAGAAAAATAATCAAAAAATAAATAAATCTTTTTAAAAATTTTCTTTATCAAATGTTTCTAAGAAAAGAGATTTGCTTTTGTAGGGTTTTAAATTTTTTTGATTTTTAAAGAACGGGATTCGTCTCCGTTCTCGTTTTTCCGTGTTTTTAAGCTCATTTTAATTCCATTTTTAATCTAGTTTTCTTTAAACTTACTTTTTAGTCAATTAGAGTCTATTTAAAAAGAAAATTTCATTTTAGGTTTAATTTTTGAAATTTAGGGTTTTTAACTGCCATTTAGGGTTCCTGTTTTGCGTTTTTAGTTAAAGTTTAATTTCCCATTATTAAAGTTAGGTTTAATTGCCCTTTAAATTGCTCACTTTTAGGATTTTAGAAAACAAATCAACTTTGAACCAATTCAAATCATTGTTCGAACAACAAACGTGGTCTCAATTTTATAAATCGTTAGGGAATAACGACCCGGGAATCATACTTCTCGGTAAATATACGTATTATTATATATTATCGTGTGATTTTTTTAACTACCTTTGTCCTCAAGGGTAGTTTAGGAATTCCATATTATATTATATTTTATTATTACGTGTGTTGATTTACTAGCAATCAATTTTTGGCGCCGTTGCCGGGGATTTGTGATTAAGATTCTTTCGTTTGAAGTTTGTTTATCGTGATTTGAAGAACCTTTCATTTTCGAAAGTTACGCTTTTATAAAATAATAAAAATAATAAAAAGTAAAAAATATTTTTCCTTTCTTTTATTAGTATAATTATCATATAAAAATATAAAAAATATAAAATATAAAAAATATAAAAAAATTGTCCATAAAAAATAATAAAATAAACAAAGTTGGTAAAAGAACACCAACAAATAATACCTTCAATTGAGGTATTATCCATTAGTAAGTTCCCGAATCAAATATTTAAAAACTTGTCATTTGTGTCACTTACGAAATACGGCTCACCTTAAAAAGTAAAATTTTTAAGAGCTACCGTTAAGTAAGTTTGATTATTTGGTTCAGGTTGTCTATCTCGTTAAAATAGATTGTTAAAAATAATTAGTTTAAATTTTCTTTTTCTACTTTGTGCATGCGCACTCGTTCTCAAACCCACAACTGTAACCGTCAACAACAAGCCCCAACGGCTGTTGTAGAACCATTTAATTTAGAAGAACCTTTTGATAATCCTCTCCTAGTTCCGATGGTCGATAACCAGACTATGGCGGAATTGCTCCAAGCACCCACTGAGGGGTACGAGGATGTAATCGTAATTCCAGAAATCAATGCCAATTTTGAGTTAAAGCATGGTTTGATCAATCTTGTTTAAAACAAGCATTTTTTCGGACATGATAAAAAGGATCCACATGCTCACATCCTTTATTTCAACAAGATCACCTCAAGGATGAGATTCCTGGACGTCCCGAGCACGTCAATTAAGCTTATGCTTTTCCCATTTTCTCTCGAAGGTTCAGCCCGGATTTGGATAGAGAAAGAACCTCCTCGATCATTTTTGACATGGGATGATCTTGTTTCAAAATTCATTAATCAATTCTTTCCTCCTTCCAAAACAACAAATCTTCATAATGAAATTACGAGATTTCAACAACGATTTGATGAAACGTTTTACGAGGCATGTGATCGATTTAATGATCTTCTTCGAGCATGCCCACATCACGGATTTTCATAATTACATCAACTAGATACGTTTTACAATGCTTTGAATGCTAATGATCAAGATTCGTTGAATTCCGCTGCGGGTGGAAACTTTTTGGATAAGATGCCTCGTGAATGCTTGAAAATTATCGAGAGTAAATCCAAGGTTCGTAATTCACGAAACAAGGCAGTCGTTGCCAAAGTGAGTTCGAATTCATCTACTCCCGGAATTTCACCAGATGTTTTTGCTCTTACAACCGAAGTTTCTAAACTTAAGAACATGATGAAGACTATGCTTGTCAAAAAGCAAAGAGCCCAAGCTCCCGCACCCGTAAAAGCGGTTGAGCAGAGTTGTGTAACTTGTGGAGGTGCTCATTCGTATAGAAATTGTCCAGCCAC
>BQNB010031804.1:19339-30407 GCA_026074375.1 Tanacetum coccineum | reverse complement strand
ATCATACTTCCCGGTTAATATACGTATTATATTATATATATATATTTGTGAAGATTTTCCTTTTTACCTTTGTCCTCAAGGGTAATTTGGTAAATTTCTATCATATTATATATTTTATTATTACGTGTATTGATTTCTACGAATCATTAGGCTAGCATGCTTTTCTCCCTAAATTCTTCTATCACTTTACTTTATTGCATTTACTTTCCTGTAGTTATTAAAATCAACTTTAAAATCATTTTCAAACGTGACATAATCAAATTAAAACTAGTAAACCTTAGCTATTGAGACAACCTCAGATTTACCAATTTACTGCACTATAAACGACCAGGTTCTCTGCCCGTTAGTGCGTGTATCGGTAGATGAGTTTTATGAATTTAAAACTTGAGATTTAACTATTTAAAATAATTTACGCATCAGCTCCAATGTTGCAAGGATGCAAATCTTGTCCTTAACTAGGAAAAATGTCACTTTATGGTTAAAGAAGGAATTGTGCTTGGACGCAAAGTGTCCGGTGCAGGCCTTGAAGTTGACAAAGCCAAAGTCAACGTAATCTCTAAACTTCCACCCCCAACTAATGTCAAAGGCATTAGAAGTTTCTTAGGACATGCCAGTTTCTATCGACGTTTCATTAAAGACTTCTCAAAAATTTCCCTTCCTCTAACTAAGTAGCTTGAAAAAGATACTCCATTTGAATTCGATGATAAATGTCACAAAGCATTCAATTCATTAAAAGAAAAACTCACATGTACTCATGTGACCGTAAGCCCAAACTGGGATCTTCCATTTGAGCTTATGCGTGATGCAAGCGATTTCATAGTTGCAGCAATTTTAGGTTAAAAAGATAGAAAACACTTTCACCTCATCTATTTTGCAAGCAAAACTCTTAATGCAGCTCAACCAAAATATACGGTTACCAAAAAAGAACTGATGGCTGTAGTCTTTGCATTCGATGAATTCCGACCTTATCTGATATTATCCAAAACAAATCTCTACACCGATCACTCAGCTTTAAGACATCTATTCAAAAAACAAGATGATAGCCACGTCTTGTACGTTGGATTCTGCTCTTACAAGAATTCGACATAGAAATTAAAGATAAGAAAGGTACATAAAACGTTAGCGCCGATCACTTATCTCGGAGTGAAAATGATGAGATGAGTGATGACAGCGAAGTCGACGATAACTTTCCTGGAGAAACTCTTATGGAAATAACTACCAAAGACGAACCATGGTTCGCAGACATTGCAAACTATTTAGTGGGTGATGTTATACCTAAAGGGATGACGCACCAACAAAAGAATAAATTCTTCTCTGACCTCAAAAACTACTTTTGGGAAGACCCTTACCTTTTGAAAGTATGTTCAGATGGTATGATCAGACGCTGTGTCTCAGGACGAGAAAATGTCACCACAGACCAATTGGTGGACATTATGGACTAAACACAACAGCTAAAAAAGTCCTAGACTCAGGCTTTTACTGGCCAACAATTATCAAAGAAGCTTATACTCTTGTTCGCCTTTGCAAAGCATGTCAAAAGACAGGGAATATATCCAAACATGATGAAATTCCCTTAAACAACATTCAAGTATGAGAAATTTTTGACATATGGGGTATTGAATTTATGGGATCATTCCTGAAATCATATAAATTTGAATACATCTTAGTTGCTATCGGTTATGTATCCAAATGGGCCAACGCTTCAGCTTTACTAGCCAACGATGTAGAGTTGTTATTTCATTCTTGAAAAAACTTTTCTGCCATTTTGGAATGCCCAAAGCTCTTATAAGCGACCGAGGTACTCACTTCTTCAATAAGATAATGAAAAAAACCATGAAAAGAT
Organism: Tanacetum coccineum; assembly: GCA_026074375.1. Taxonomy (NCBI): domain Eukaryota; kingdom Viridiplantae; phylum Streptophyta; class Magnoliopsida; order Asterales; family Asteraceae; genus Tanacetum; species Tanacetum coccineum. The sequence continues at coordinate 28,564 of BQNB010031804.1, read as the reverse complement.
ATGGAGATAACCACCGTTTTTCTACATCTTATCATCCTTAAACGAGCGGTCAAGTTGAAAATACAAACAGACCTCTTAAAAGAATTCTTAAAAAAACTGTGAAAGACAATCCTGCTATCTGGTCAAGAAAACTCGACGATGCTCTGTGAGCCTTTCAAACCGCTTACAAAACACCAACTGGAACCACACCATACAAACTCGTATACGGAAAAAACTGCCATTTACCTTTTGAAATAGAACACCGTGCATATTGGGCTCTTAAAAACTGTAATCCTGATCTCATCGCTGCTGGTGAGAAAAGAATATTCCAGTTGCACGAGTTAGAGAAATTTCGCCATCAAGCTTATGAAAACTCTCATCTATACAAGGCAAGAACCAAAGTCTGGCACGACAGAAAACTCAAAATGAGAAAAGAGTTTAGACATGGAAACAAAGTGCTGCTATTTCATTCTAAATACAAATTTAAACAGCTGAAACTCAGGTCTCGATGGCTTGGTCCGTATATTTTAAAACACCAATATCCATCCGGATATGTTGAACTATATGGAAAAGATGGCAAGAAGTTCATTGTTAACAACCATCGACTCAAACTCTACCATGAAGAATATAATGACCCAAGGGAAAAACTCACCCCATTCTTTCCCAAAAAATGAACCCTAGAAGTACGACTCTAGCTAATGACTCATTTCAAATGTAAGCGCTTCTCGAGAGGCAACCCGTGCTTTAATTTAAGTATGGAGGAGTCCATCCTCCTCTATTTTATTTTCCTAAAAAAACAAAAACAAAAAATAGTTTCTTTTTGTGTGCTTTTGTATGTTTACTCTTATGCAGGTAACATAAATTAGACCTGGAAAATTATGGCGTTCGCTCAAGGGTAGCTCTCTCAAGCTATAAATCTCTATGCCCCGGGAAGTGCCATTTTCCTTTAATTTTCCCTATTTTTAAGTTTATCAGTCCTCACATTGAGGGCAATGTTCAACTTAAGTGTGGGGAGGAGCCAAATAGGCAAAATTAAAATTAATCATATCCCTCCATGTTTGCCTTGTAATCTAGCCAAAATTTTCAACTGATATTTCATAAAATTAAATATATATGCTTTTCTTCCAAACACTTAAAAAATGTATACACTTAGTAAGACAATTCCAACCGGATTGACACTATAACTAGCATAAAACCAGTCCACTAAATTGTAAGAATCAAACCGTAAAGAATTCAGGTATCCACCTTTGATACCTAAGATAATTTTTACCTTTAGCTTGTTCGAGTTAAGGTTTGAATGCAATTGCAAGTGTCTCATCCGTCGTTACGTCTGTGTATTTGTAATTTGTCTCCTTTTCTAGAGCATTGGTATTGGTTGGAAATTATATGAGTGTGCCGGTAATTTAGTAGCTTCAGAACTTGTGCTTGATTATCATTTACTAATCGTAGTGAGGTTAATTTATAGACAAAATCGTATGATAATAGGTGAAATAAGTCTCACGTAACTCCTGTATCTGCAAGCACTCCCTTTTAGTGCTAAACCGTTGATGTATCCAAAGTTGAAGAAAAATGCTTAGTGAAAGAAGTTTTGTGCCAGCCTTAGTTATCGTCTTGTCAACAAAAAAAAGTTCAAAGTATAAGGCTTAAGTTTGGAATATGGAACCAACACAACTCACCCACATCATTATCATGTTTTACCTCTTTGTGATTTATGTCTAGGTGCTCACGCCCCAACGGGCATGTTTATGTGTCTCGTACAAGCCTATGCTAGCTATCTAGATTATGACTGTGCAATTGAGTGACTTCATAATATAAACCCTATATGAGTTGCTTGAGTGAATATAAGTCAAACACATTCCCCATGTGAGGTGCTCTGTTATATGTCTATGCTTGAAAAAATTTAAAAACTGTAAACACTTGTTAAATTTAAAATTTTCTCCACGTCATGATAAATGAATCTTGTTTTCTCACTTTAATTGCTTGAGGGCAAGCAATAGCTAAGTGTTGAGGGATTTGATAACACCTTAATTATACATGTTTCCAGCGGCGTTATTCTATCTATTTATATCATTTCTCGTGAACTTTCGATACTTAAAAGCATGAAATATGTGTAGGTTTACTTAAAGACAACTCAAGCTCAAAACGACTGAAGACACAAGTGTTTTACACCTTACGGAATAAAAGTTAGAAGAAAATAAGTATTAAATCTAAAAATGAAGCCAAGTACGCCGCACTTTACCTAAGTACGCCACACTTCAGGACGAAGTAAATGAAGGATAGTTAATACCCTAAGTACGACGTACTTCTACATCATGTGCGCAGCACTTCATCTCAGCATTAAAGTTCTACGCATTAAAGAAGCAAAGTACGTCGTACTTTTTCCCTCGCCCAACCTATAAGTTGAGAGAAAATTCTCTCATTTCTCATACATTCCAACACAATTCTCACACACCCCTCTACAACCATCTCTCAATAATGTTCATCAATCCCTACAGTTTATCATGAATTCCGGCGAAGAACGAAGATCATCGTCGTAGCACTTAGTTAAATAAGGTTTTTATACGAATTCGTACTTGTAAAAGTGGTGTTCAATCCATTTCTCAATCTGAATTTCGTATGTTTCTTGTTTCTCTACTAAACTTTGTTATCATGAACACCATATCCATGAGAAGCTAAACCTCTTATGACTACTCGGTGATGTTAATATAATAATTAAGCATTTGGTGTCATTTCGATCTTATCAATCTTAAGCTTATTTTACAATCCTATCATATCTAATCTTGTTAAACTTGTTCATCAACTTTAATTATATATGTATAATGGTATAGGTCGAAAGACCCGTTGTGCACTATATGATTTTAAAGATTTGTCTATGATCTTTATCGTTCAATCGAAGAAATTCACTTACGTTATTTGATAAACAAAATAGATTTGATATAACAGTAAATTGATTGTTTGAGTGACACATTTGATTAAGTTAAACCAAGATAAGTCTTAAGTTGAAACCAGTTAATTTGTGAAAACGTTTTCTGATGAGAAATCCTTTTTATAAGTTAAAGTCCTAAAGTCAAAGATCAAGATTACTACCATTGCTTATGAATTATATGAAACTATCCGAGTAGTCACATTTCTTTATTATTAAATCTATCTTAAAAGTTATTAATAATTGTTTTAAAATTTATGATTATTCGAACACTAATCAAATCCCTATGGACGACCTTGGTCTTACCTAAAATGTTATACTACATACATGGGTTATACTTTTACCCGTGTGTTTCCATTTCATAAACCGGTAATTTCAATCTTATAAATTTAAAGCTTTTGAAACACATCAAAGTTTTTGGCGCCGTTGTCGGGGATTTTAAAGTTGTTCCTGTAGTCAACTCTGGAAAATTACTTTAACTCCCCCTCCTTTTTAAAAATTGCCGTACAGTCTTCTGGCAAACTGACCCAAACAATTTCTCTCTTGGATGCATATACATGCTTCCAATTATGAACTTGTTGAACTGTTACCTGAACCTGAACGTACTCTGAATCAAAGACTTCGTCGACGAAACAGAAGGGTTCCATACGATCAAAGAAACAATCCACCAGTTCTTAACATCAATTACTTCCGTCACTTTCTTAATATTCTTCGAAGTTACGACCCAATGGATGATGAACCCATGTGGGCTGCCGACCATGTTGTCGCTCTGACTCCTGGTTCCGCGATCACTATTCCTGAAACCGCAAGATCAAAGGTTGTTCCAAATGAGCTAGTTTTCCCTCAGACCTAAGAACAATTCTTAAATTTTGGTACCAATTCGTAAAGTTTGGTCCAGTATTCTCCTATTGGAGAATCGACCTGATAGTCGTATTGTTTGTGTTTTGGGCAACAACAACCATCTACAAAACAATCAAAAGTTCAGAAAATATTAGGCTGCGTTTAGTTAGGGGAAAACACCCTTGTTTTTCACAAAATGTTTTGTTGAAAACAAGGAAAACAGAGATCGCGTTTAAATCGTTGTTTTCCAACAAAATTATTTACAAAACACAAAATCCCTATTTTCTCCTTTTATACACAAAACTAGAAAACAATTTTATTTTGTTTTCCTTGTTTTCCTTTTATGACACCGGATCTATTTCCCTCTTATTATTTCCGTTTTATACGTTTTAGTACGTTTTTATAAGTTTTTTGATGTTTATGTACGCTTACAGACTTTTTTACGTTTTCGTCCGTTTACGATTTCGATAGCTTTTTTACGCTTTGGCCTGTATTTTTAGGTTTTCATCCGTTTTATTATGTTTTCATCCGTTTTTTACGTTTGCGCCTGTTTTTTTACGTCTTCGTCCATTTTCGAACATTTTTGTCTGTTTTTTTACGTTTTCGTCCGTTTTTACGATTTCGATAGTTTTTTAACGTTTTGGTCCATTTTTTACGATTTCGGCAGTTCGTTGTGTTCCGCCCGTTTTATTACGTTTTCGCCCATTTTTTCCCGTATTCGTCCGTTTTTTTACATTTTCGTCCGTTTTTTACGTTTTCACTTGTTTATTTACGTTTCGCACACTTTCCTCCATTTTTTACGTTTCGTTAGTTTTTTATACGTTTTCGTCCCATTTTTTACGTTTTCGTCCGTTTTTTTACGTTTTCGCTCGTTTATTTACGTTTTCGTCCGTTTTCATACATTTTCGTTTGTTTTTTTACGTTTCGTCCGTTTCTTAAGTTTTCGTCCGTTTTTTACGTTTTCGTCAGTTTTTTACGATTTCGACAATTTTTTACGTTTTCGTTCGTTTTTTTACGTTTCGTCCGTTTTCGTTAGTATTTTTATATTTTCGTCCGTTTTTTTTAATTTTTCGTACCTTTTCGTTTGTTTTTCTTCGTTTTATTCCATTTTTACGATTTCGTCCCTTTTGCTTTTTTTACGTTTTTGTACGTTTTCGTCCGTTTTTATAAGTTTTCGTACGTTTTTTACGTTTTGGTCTGTTTTCATGCGTTCTCGAACGTAAGAAAACGAAGTGAAAGGACAAAAACATAAGAAAACGGACGAAAACGTAAAAAAAGGACAAAATCGTAAAAAAAGGGGCGAAAACGTTAAAAAACGTAAAAGGCCAGAGGAAATCGTAAAAAACAGACGAAAAAGCAAAAAAATGACATAAACTTAAAGAAACGGACGAAAACGTAAAAAAACAGACGAAAACGTAAAAAACCAGACGAAAACTTAAAAAACGCACGAAAACGTGAGACAAAAACGTAAAAAAAGGACGAAAACGTAAACAAATATACGAAAATATATATGGTCAGGTGTGGGTATGTTTAGAGACGAAATTATTGTTTTTATGTTGAATCCTAGTATTGTGAAGATTTTTTTTCATGTTGATTGATGTTAAAGTTTACTTTTTTTATTCATTACTTTCTCGTAATAGACTTTTTTAGTTGTTTTATAATTTATTTGGTTAGTTTATTAAGTTAATACAAGAGTGGACCACAAGATTTCAAAACGTATGCGACTACTATAACAGACACAGCATCACATAAAAAGTATTTACCGTTGCGCTAAGCTCATGAAACTGAAGCTAATAATCAACAGGGCATATTACATCCTGTCACATAGTATTCCTGCCCTTAACCGGTGTCCCAAACCAAAGACCACCATAACGCACATCGACATGACATATATCCGTTTATTCTTGGCAAACTCGAACAGTGAGCGCTACTCACCCGGATAGAGATAATTAGTCCCAATAGATCTATTTACTCACTCGCGCTCCCTCAACCGATCCTCCGGTCTAGAAATTAACAGTTCATGATAATTCGGGTAGTAGTGGGTTTGTAAGCAAACTTAGGCAACACATAAACATGTAAAACTCACGTAAAGAACTTGTGTTTAATTTAAAAAGCAAACAATGTTTCTCACCCTAAAGTATAAAGTATTTGTAAATCGTTAAAAACGTGGGGCTATGAACTCACCTTAACAAGGATAAGCGATAATCACAACAACAATGATGATATAAGGAGGGCTAGCCGCGACCTAGATTAAATATGGGTATGACTTACCATTCGGCAAAGTAAACAAGTAAAGCATCTATGTTCATCATTTAAAGCATCCAATTGTGTTTGCATTTTAGTAATAAATGCTTAGAAAAATTTACAACATCTCTGATAAATCCCGACACTTGCAAAGAGTTACTATTTATAGAAAGTTTCTATTTTAGGAAAGTGTTTAGTTTCCAAATGTTAATATCGTCCCCTATGTTTGTTAAGTTTCTATATTTTCAAATTGTGCTAACTAACCATAATCGCTTAACTACTATATCCGTTCTGCTATGTTTTACCAAACTTACTATTTTTAGTAACTTTTACGCTTTTCCTAAAATACGTTAATGACATCTTCAAATGATGCTAATCTATATATGTGTTACTATATGTTTCGCTAGTGTTTATAAAGTCCAAAAATGTTTGAATACCCTTTTTACTATTCACATCAGCACACTATTCATACGCGGTTTTGCCGCAAAAATTAATTTAAAGATTTTAATTTGGTTATAACTTGGCCGTTTTAAATTCGATTTTAAATCGATATCGTGAAAAATCTTTTATTCGATAATCATAAAGCTCTCTCATAAATACTTTTCGTCTATAATGAAAACATTTTTAGGTCGCTCAAAACCTCAAAACCATTTCGGGACAGCAAGGGTGTTTTACCTAAATGCGACCAAAAATCAACCCAGCTCGCATATTAGTGCTTAATCTAGCCCTGATCTTTATTCACCAATAACCAACCCACAAAACTTATAACCCTAATACAACCTATTCTCTATTGTTGCACTTCTCATCAAACCATTAATTTCACCATTGATCATGATATGAAACATAAACATAAAGTTTGTAAACAATTTTTACTATTCACTTTAGAAAAGGATGAAAAGATATTAATTTTAGTTCCTTTGGAAACATAACACAAACACATAGGATCTTTCGTATGATAATTAACATTGATCTATATAGATAATAGTTGATATACCATGCAAGATCAAGAAGACTTTCAATCTCAAGAAGATCAAGTAGTGACATCACAAGATCTATACACAGAACTATAGATCATGTAAAAACCCCAATTTAATCTTGCTTAACCTAATTTTATAAATTCTTGAAAATCAAAAGAACTAATTGCCTCCACAAAAAACACCTTAGATATAACTAGGTCTGATCTTGGGAATGATTGGGTCTTGCTGGAAATCAAAAGTTATAAAGTGGGTATGGGGTTGGAGGTGTGTCGTGACCAACGAGGAGAGAGGAAGAGATATGTGTTGTTTTTGTTGGTGGCTTGTTGGGAAATGAAATGTAACCCTTCTTTTTTAAGTTTGAGTTGGTATATATGGCCAAAGTTAGGGTTTTGGGTTAATGGGGTGCAACTCATTGAACAAAACAACCAAGAGTGTGGTTCTTGGTAGTTTCGGCACGAGAAAGGTCATCAAGGTCCCATTTTGAGTTCAAATTTTGGATCTATGGTCATTCCTTAAGGCTTTTTAAGGCCTTGGTCAAATGAAAGTTCAAAGGTCTAAGTTTGCATTGTGATGTGTAAGAGGATGGCATGCATGCAAGTTACTAGGCAACAAAGATGTCACTTTCCTTCACATGCATGTCAAGAATTCAAATTTTGAGTTAGTGGAGTATGGATGATTTAATTTCAAGTGCCAAGAATGTTTTTGGTTTAGGTTTAGGCGTCCATATGTTTATGGAGAGGGGTATGAACGAAATGTTTGGGCTTAGGGTATAAGATTATCGATAACTTGAGTTTACACGAAAAGATTTTGAGTTTTCGGGGTTCCGTTTGGTCAAAAACGCAAAAAACACAATTTAAGAGATAAAACCCTAAAATTTATATCGGAAGTGATTAAAAATCACGAAACACTTAGGAAAGCTAAAATATCTCATATTAAGCCTAAATTAATTAATAATCGATGCCGAAACACGTCCGATGACGTTTTTTAGTTTTACGCAGTTTAACTTTCCGGTAAACTGGCAGATTTAATGTAACGTATAAAAGTCAAAAGTAAATGACCAGAATGGGTCGGAATGCTAACCAGGAATTTACGGGGTGTCACATCCTTTTCCAATTAAAATATCTTTGTCCTCAAAGCTTAGGACGTATCTTTAGACGCAGGTGCAGGGTTAGCAAAAAGATGAGGATACTTCTTCTGCATTTGGTCTTCGCGCTCCCAGGTATACTCGGGACCTCTTCTCGAATTCCAATGGACCTTCACGATTGGAATGCGACTTTGCTTCAAACGTTTAACTTCGCGGTCCATAATCTCAACCGGTTCTTTAATGAAATTGAGCTTTTTGTCGATGTGGATTTCGTCCAACGGAATAGCGAGCGGTTCGTCGGATAAGCACTTCTTAAGGTTCGAGACGTGAAAGGTACTATGAACACGGCTTAGTTTCTCTGGTAATTCTAGTCGATATGCAACCGTTCCTACCTTGGCGAGAATTTTAAAAGGTCCAATATAACGAGGGTTCAGCTTTCCCCGTTTGCCGAAACGTATTACTCCTTTCCAGGGCGATACTTTTAGCATGACCTTATCCCCAACCTGAAACTCCAATGGCTTACGTCTCTTATCAGCGTAGCTCTTTTGTCGATCACGTGAAGCTTGTAGACGATGCTTGATTTGGATAATCTTCTCAGTTGTTTCACGAACAATTTCTGGGCCAGTGAGCTGAGCATCTCCCACCTCAGCCCAACAGATAGGTGACCGGCATTTGCGACCATACAACGCCTCAAAAGGTGCAGCTTTAATACTTGTATGGTAGCTGTTGTTGTAGGAGAACTCTATTAAGGGTAGATGTCTGTCCCATCCCTTTCCGAAATCTATCACACATGCTCGGAGCATGTCTTCTAATGTTTGGATAGTCCTCTCACTTTGACCATCTATTTTTGGGTAGTACCCCGTACTCATATCTAATTGAGTTCCAAAATCTTCTTGAAGAGATTGCCAGAATTGAGACACAAACCTGCCATCGCGATCAGAGATGATCGAAACCGGCACTCCATGTCTCGATACCACTTCTTTCAAGTATTGTCTAGTCAGTTTCTCCATTGAGTCATTTTCCTTTGCTGGCAGAAAATGAGCAGATTTAGTGAGTCGATCGACTATAACCCAAATCATATCTTGCCCACTTGCCGTCTTTGGTAACTTTGTCACGAAGTCCATAGTTATATTCTCCCACTTCCATTCAGGGATTTTAGGTTGTACCAACAGACCGGA
>BQNB010031804.1:1732-18434 GCA_026074375.1 Tanacetum coccineum | reverse complement strand
TAATTTGATTTTTCCACACTCTCCATTCAATTCTCTCCTTCAAACTCAAATCTTCGACTGTTTTGATCTTCCAGCACAGCCTTATTGGGGAATTAACGACCCGGGAATAGTTTATACTGCTCATGGCATCATTGATTGCTGATTTTTGTTTTTCTAAATTATATATATATATTATTATTTTATTATATATATATTTAAAAGAAGAACTCAAAACTATTAATCAATTTTTGACGCCGTTGCCGGGGAGGCTGTGATTCCGAAATCGTTGCTGTTTGAATCCGTGTTTGAATTTGTGCATACAATCTAAAAACTAAAAAAAAAAGTACAAAAATATTTTCATTTTCTTTTTAGTATAATTATCATTTAAAAAACTAAAAAAAAAAATCAAAAATCTAAAAACATTGTCTTTAATTTACAAATAAAATTCACAAATTGGTAAAAAGCCAAAATATAATATTCTCAATCGAGGTATTATCATAATAACTTCCGGTAAACCTTTGTGGTTTCCAGCTCGAACAAAAGATTTAAAACTTGCCTTTGTGTCACTTGTGAAGTACAGCTCACCTTTGATTGATAAACAAACTATAAGAGGGGTATAAGGAGGGTTGTTCCAACGAACTACGACCCTAAAGGATAAGGATTTTAATAGCTTCGCGCTTTCCCGCTCCTCCGCTCCTTTGTGCGTTTTTCTTTTAAAGAGCTACCGTGAAGCTTGTTGCTTAATTGGTTTAAGTTGCTTATCTCATTTTGTCCTTTAATAAAATGAATTATTTAAAAAACCTAAAAACCCAAAAATAATCTTCTTTTTCTTCTTATCCATTTAATTCTTTTCTTAACCCTCTATATTGTTTATTTCTTATGGCGTCACTCTTCACGTTTAAAGAGTGTTCGTCTTGTAGAGCTTGGTACAATAAATCATGTGGTTGTTCTAAAGGGGGTTTCGTTGACAAGTTTGTTCGTGATCCTATTAAAACACCTGACTCGTCTCAACGACCCCCTATTTTTGAAAAAATTTATCCCAAGTGTGGAGACCCGGTTGATGGTCTATATTGTCGACAATGTGCTCTATTACAAAAAAAATTGAGGGAAATTTTTTATGAAAATGAATTTTTCCAAGACTTCCTAAATACTTCCGAGTCATCCAACGACAAAACTAATGTTGTTAATTTGCCTCAAGAGCCATTCGTCTTCAATCAAGACCCCGGTGAAAATTCTTCACAAAGTCCTCCACATATTGACCACCATTGTTGTTACGAGTGTGAAGAGCCGATGGATGGCTTCTTTTGTCAACGATGTACTTGCAAGTCTTGTAGGAACGGTGCTTATTATGGCTATAATTGTCCACCGAAAGTTCCGATTATCTCTAATCCGAAACCATGCAACAATCAAACCGTTGATGAGTTCCCACAAACTTTGCCAAGTTTTGATCCGACATGCTATTCTGGAGATGGAAGTTCATTCACTTATGATTCCACTCCTAATTTTGTCGATGATTCTCCTAACATTTTTAACCCACCTCCACAACCCTCGCAATTTACCGTCAATCATCTAATCTTCAATGCTCAAAATGAGTTTCTCAATTCTCAAAATGAGATTATGGAGCAAATGACATCCATATATGATATGGTTGGTCAATATATGCAAAAGAAGGAAGAAGATAAGCGAATTGCAGAAGATCAAGCGGCTAAAGATCGATATTGGAAGATTCCCATTTGCTACAATGAGGACGATGACGAGGAAAGTTCTATTCCCTTGAAAGATATTATTATTTCTAGACTTCCTCTGTGAGTTGCAATCACACCCGTTTTATTAACCGAGGAGCCCGTTGACTCTCTCATAATGGAGGATGAGCATCTTGACACCATTCCGGCAACGGAATCGGACGAAGTAATAAAGTCTAGTGTTGAGGACCTTGTCCCGATCCCAAGTGAGTCCGAGGGTATTTCCGACAGTATGTGTGATGTGCCTTTTTGTGACAATTCCACCCCTCTTGAAGTTTTAAAAGACCATTCTGAGATTTTCATCAATTCCAACGATGAAGATTCTTTGAGTGATGACAATTCTCCTTACGGTGAGGGCATCGATTATGTCGATGCATCACCTCCCGATTCTGAGCTCGTCAGCTTAGGGGAGGTGAAGGATTTTCACCCGAAAGATGGAGAGATTGAGGACGATATTCTTCGTGAAAAGTTATCGAAAATCAATCTCCTTATTTCTAAGATCGAAGCATTAAAAGATAATCCCAGTCCATCTTCCGATTTTGTGACCAAGTCTTCCTCCATATCTCTTAACTTTTTCTTGGAGGAGACTAACACCTTTGATAATTCTTTACCTGAATCTGAAACTTTTTGCTTTAATCTGGAAGAGAAGAGTAGTGGCAGTACCACTATTCTTTCTGATTATTCTCTTCTAGATTATGAAGCTTTCTATCTCGATGACGATCATATTGAAGAGAACAATAGTGGCAGTACCACTACTCATGCTGATTTTTCTCAATATGATTCATTCATCTTTGATCTTTCTATCAATCCATTTCCTCCTGCCGATAGGAGTGACTTTTATCATGAGGAGTTCGCTGGTGAACTCGCTCACATCATATCTCCATCGGAGTATGATCATTTCTACTTTAAGATTGAACCCGATTCGGGAAATTTCACTATAGATGTGGTGGAGGATATTTCTGATAATCCAACAAGAGAACTAAGAGTTCATGTGCCTAATGTTGTGCCCACCCATCTCACCCTTCACATGGATTCGGATTTCACTCTTTCTAGTGATTCCCTTGGATCCGACCTTGCAGTTTCTTTTCCTTCCGAAACTAGAAACAAGATTTTCGATCCTGGGATATTCATTGGAGTCCAATCCATGAGATTTCTATCATTGGATGAACTTTCTATCTCATTCATCCGTGATCTTCCTTTTCCAGTGATTGGTACTTTTCTTCCATTTTCACCCCAAAATGAGGATAAAGTTTTCAATCTTGGTATTCTTGCTTCAAATGAGGAAACATCTCCTCATCTCTTATCTCATCGGGGCTTTAATCCTTCAAAGATCATTTCTAATTTTTCTGAAAGCCCGATGATGATTTCTGGAGGGGACATTCCTATCTTGGATGTTCTATTTCTCCATTTCTACCCCCTTTGACCAGCTCAAGTATGGGAGATCGAGTCAGGCTTAAGACTTGGTTAACAAAAATAAGCGCTTCGTGGGAGGCAACCCATGTGTATCTTAATCTAATTATAATAGTAGTAATGAATAAGTGATTTTTGTTGTGTGAGGAGGCTCGCCTCTTTCTTTTTCGTTTGCTTGTGTTTTTGTGATGATTGTCTAGGATTGTCTTGGATTTTTGAAGCCTCTCGTGCTCGCGGTTTTGTCCTTCGATCACTCGACCTTCACATCCTCAGCTTCATTTGGGAATCCAATATCCTAATCTTATTGACTAACGTTTATCTTTAGCATAATTCATAAACGACTTTAGTATGACGTAGGTACCCCTTAAAACATTAAGGACAATGTTTCGTTCTAGTATGGGGGGGATCTTTGATTTGATTGTGCCTGCAGCCGTGTTTTCACGTAACCCCGTTTTTACCACCAAAATTTTAAAAAATATTGTGATTTTATGAAAAAATTTAAAAAAAAATTCCAAAAATATAATAAGTGTTTTGTCATAATTTTGACTTTCCTGCTGGGTAGAATAAGAATAAATTTTGACTCGATCGAGCGTGTTGAGCTCTAGCTTGTTCCTTAACTTTTAGACTAAGCATTCGCGGATCTTCGCGAAGAACGAAAAATGATAGAGTTAAGTATGAGTTAGATGCTAAACAAGGATTATTTGGAAATCTTAAGAGCTCATGTGTGTAATTTGTGGCTTTTTCTCCCATAAGCTCCTAACCGGACTAATAATACGTGCTATTTTTGGAAATTAAACTTAAATCAACAATTTTTTAGATGTAGTCGATAGCAATAATTTTAGTCTTAGTTCAAATTTATACTTAAATTTTCCAAAAAGAAGTCTTCTCTATATATCGTGAAATAAAGTAAAATAAAAAAAATGATGAAAAATATGATGAAAAATGGAAAAAAGAATGATGAGTAATAATTATAAACTATGGGCTGATAAAAGTTTGCTGCATCTTGCCGGCTCACAACTGATGTTGCAGCCTTCAAAACGGTCGAGGGTTACGATTGCATCAATGTTATGTTTAATGTTAAGTGTGATTTAATAAATATATGGAAAAATCTCTTTTTCTTAAATTTAAATATGCTTTTGAACTTAGACTATTTCATTTTAAGTTGTGATTTTTCTAAATAAGCTATGTATAAACGGGAAACCTAAGAGTTTTTGAAACCGAAGGTCCGTGAGTCCCGATACTAGTCTCTGTGGGGTGTCAAAAGCCTGGTCACTTAGCCGCAAGGTTGGGATGTGCCGAGACGAAAGTCGCTACATGGGATGATCTCGCCTTCAAACTCATTATTCTCGGGTGGAACGTGAAGCATAGAATTTTGCAAAACGTTGATCCATGGTTGAAATTCGAAATGACACATTCACCTAAATATAATAATTGTCGGGAGTGAAAAGTTTACAAGTTACAAATATGAGTAGTGTTAGCATCTTAACTTATATTTAACGGTGATTTCGTTTTAAGCTTGGTTTGGGACAAGTAAAAAGTCGGGAACGATGAATTTATCCTTGGGACATCTATAGATTATTCTATAGGCGATTCTTATTCCGTGACCCTAAAGTTATGAAAATAACGAAAGTCCGAACGTTCTAGTTAGTTGCTAAAAAGAAAAGCATGAAAAGTACAAAAAAATAAGAAAAAGGAAAAATACCAAAATAATATGTGAGGGAATAAGTGTAAATATTTAAAAATGGTAAAAACGGGGCTTTTTAAAACTATTGATTCTCTAATTCCCCTTGATGAACACTTAGCTACTTTTCGCGGTAATTAGTCGAGGGGATCGAGATTCTTGGTTTTCTTAAGTGTTTACTTATGGCATTGCGTGGGGACACGCAATAGTTTAGTATGGGAGATTTTGGTATGTGCGTAATTACGCATACCTTTTGCTTAATAAAACGACCCTAAACGACCAAAAACGCACATAAAATGTCATATATATGTTTGTTTTTGTGTTGTGTACTGTGCAGGTATCGGATATTCACTAAAGGACAAAAACAAAGCCAAACCGGACAAAACCGAGCACGGATCTGGAAAGAGCGCGAAAAACCAAAGCCGAAGGCATAAACATCTTATTGGGCCAACCCGTTCCCGCGTTAATGGGTCGGGTCAACCCAATATACTTGTTTATTTAAATTAAAAGCCCAAATCCTTTTATATAACTAAACTCGGCCCAAACCACAAAACCACTTAACAAGCCTTTAACACCCTGTTAGCCATATAAACCCTTTCCCCCTCACACCGTTAGTCCTTCAAGGACTAACATTGTTAGTCCAAAAGGACTAACGGTGCAAACATCCTGCTAACCTCAAGGACTGAAGTTGCCAAAACCTGTTAAAACCTCAAACACCACAAGGACTGAAATTGCTATATCACATTACACTTTGAGGGGCCAAAGTTGCCCATTCCCCAAACCTTTCACCCCTGCTAACCCAAAACCTTAATAAACCCATTTTCCCGCCAAACCCTTAACCCCACCACTGTTCACATGTCTCTCTCACTCACCCTGCAACACCAGACAAACCTGTCACTCTCACAATTCAACCCCACACCACAAAACTACAAGAACACGTTGGCAATCCTAGGGGTTCTTATTGGGTGATTAATTGAAGACCAAATCGATGGCTGAGATCTTTTGGCTTGGAGGGCAAGATTATTGAAGGGCCAAGATGTGCTTTTGAAGACTCTCACACAGAAAACACAACTAACACAAGGGTTGAAGACCATACAGCTTATAAAAAGAAGAAGCACAAGACGAAAAAAACAACTAGGAGTAGTATAGTTTAGATTTAATTTTATGTCTTAAATTATGTTTTAAATTTTGTCTTTACATTTAAGCTATTGTAATCTTTTTAATGAAATTCAAGTTTTAAGTTTTTTTTTATGAAAAATTGTCCATTTTCTTATATAACTGCTTATTTCAATTCAGCTTAACTTAGTGCTTATTGATGCTTATCTATTTTTACTTATGCTTATTTGATCAAGCTTTATGAAATTCATGCTGTGTTTTAGATTATTTTCATGTTTTTAAGATTTAAGGGGGTGTTTGGGGTGACTGTCAAAATGGGTCAAAAATGCTCTTAAAACCATTTGGGTCCTTAAGCCAGTTTCAACAAGCTCAAACTAGGATAATCAGTCAGCTTTTATAAGTTTTTGAATGTTTAAATCTCTTTTTAAGGTTTTATGTGTTTAAGTATAAATCTGTAAGTTTTTAAGCTAATCATACCAGCTTGATTGATTTGAATTTGAATAGGTGCCATTTAGTGTTATTTTCATTCCCATTTTTGGTTCTATAATGCATTAGAAAAGCTTAGACAAGCCTGCATTTTACATTTAAGTTTTTAGTCTAATCTGTCAACATATTGGTTTTGTCTCAAAGTCGTTAAGCCCTTTTTAAATTTCATTTTTAAGATAGCTTAACTCTGTTTTAAGATCTGAAAGTTCTTGCACTAGTTGTTTATAGTATAAATTTCATCTGTTTTAACTTTATTTGAAATTCAATCTCTTTTTGCTTGCTCAAAATTAAGGCTGAAAAAGCCATTTTTATCTTTTAAAGAAAACCAAAACTCAGCATATGCTGAGTTCAAGTAGTCTTTTTTATAAGCCTTTTTCTTGGCTTATGCTTGTTTCAAACTCCTTTTTCTTTTCTGCTTATTGTAACTTATAGTATCAAGTTTATCTGTTTTTAGTTCTTAAATCTATAAGGATCCTTTAAGCCCTTTAAAAATTAGCTTAAAGGTGCCCCTATAGGTTATTAGATTGACAGTTTTCTATGCAAAATGCTTATTTTATTTTCTCAGCTTATGGCTTAATTTGTTAGCCTCTTTTTGTTCCCCAGAGCTTATTAGGAGTAGGTGTGTATTTGTCTCAGCTTATTTTGTCATTGCCTTTGCTTATTTAGCCTAAATTGCCTAACAGCTTAAGCCCTTTTAGTGCCTTAGTGTTTTATAGCAATCTGTCTGTTTTTAATGTGCTTTTTTCCCAGCTTATTTTTAATTTTCATAAAAAGTTGTAGTTAAGAAAAATGCTTATTTTTATGTCCTTATTAAGTTTTGTAAAAAGTTTTCAAAAAAAATTGTTTTCAAAAAGGGAAGGCATGGGGGTCAAACCCATGACCTCCCCCTTAGATAGCAAGCACCTCACACACGCACACACAAACCAACTGCCCTAGGGTCTTTTTCAGGTTATAGCTTGCATCATTAAATATTTATATGCATTTTTATTTTGCTTATCAGTTCTTATTTGCTTATTTGCTGCTTATCCATTCAGCATTTTTCCAGCTTTTTATTTTTCTTACATTCTCCCTAGTTAGTAGTACTTTCTGTAATTTTTCCATATTTTTTATAAATTAGTTTACTATTTTTAATCATTTAATTTCATTAAAAGTGTTTTAATTCATAAAAAATTAAATAAAAGTCAGAAAAATATAATTCTTTTTTTTTAAATTTTCTTTTATCATTTAGGACTTAGGAAAATTAAATTTGCTTTCGTAGGGTTAAATTTGCTCAATTTAGGTTTTTTAAAGAACGGGTTTAAATCCCGTTATCGTTTTCGTGCTTTAACTTTAATTGCCTTTATTTTTATGTTCCCGTAGACTTAGGATTTACTTTCCCATGCCTTACTTATGTTTCCCGTAGATTTTTAAGTAATTTAATTGCCTTTATTGCTTTCCCGTAGTTTAGGTTTAAATTCCCGTGCCTTTGCTTGTTTTTCCCGTAGATTTAAGTATACCTTAGTTTAAATTTCCATAATTTCCCGTAGATTTAGAATCCAAAAACCAAATCTTTCTTGTATTCAAGCATCCAAAAGTCAAACCAAATACGTAACCGTCAATTTCACGCCTCGTTGGGAGAACGACCCGGGTAACACTTGCCCGGAATCATTTATATTGTACCCGTGAGTTTGTTGACCTTTTTCCTAAAAGATTGACTAGGTTGACTTGCGGGGATTTTATATTTTGATTAATATTATACTACTATTTGATATATAATTACCCCTAAAAAGGTACGTTATCATGAGGATAGTTTCTTGAATATCTCATTTAAATAGTTTAGATATCAGGCATCCTTTGTTACATATACTCTGTTGAACATTAGACATAGATCATAAATCATTCTAACGTTTAACGATTCTGTTTCTCAATATAGATATTGAACTAGATTACCAAATTAATCAAGTATCATCTTAATTACATGTGGGTGCGGCCACACATACCTGTCTAATTCATCAAGGCCCCCAGTAGTATCTAACTCCAAAGCATGTGGAGGAAAAAATCTTACTTTGGCTGCGGGTCTTCGTTATGTGCTTCTGATTGCGAGTCTTATACACCCAAAATATATATACTAATATAACCTTAAGAGTAATTAAGAAAATTACCAAGTTACCATTGATAAAATTCACTCTCAAATATATATATAATATAATATATAATACGTATATTAAACCGGGTAAATATGATCACCCGGTTTAAGTTATTCAATCTCATTGTGTCCTTTAATAAAATATGTTGTTTAAAAAAACTCGAGAAAATCCAAAAATAATCTCCTTTGATCTTTTTCATTTGATTCTAAATTTCTCGACCCTCTGATTTAATTCTTCTTTCTCTTATCTTATTCGTTTAATTCTCATGACGTCATATCTACCATATGAGTGTGCCGGGTGCGGTCAACCGTCGAATGACTACTATTGTTATTCGTGTACGTGCCAACAATGCGGTTGTAATCTTATCAATGGAATTTGTCAAATTTGTATCGATTTTTTGACTCCGAATTCTTTCGACGATTCCCAAAATTTTCCCGACCATCCCGCACACTATGAACCAATATGGTGTGATATTTGCGGGAACGATGCTCGTTATGGTCATTATTGTACTCCTCAAGTTCCAAATCTGGAACCATGCTACGATCAATACTATGGTAAGTTCCCGCAAACTTTACAGAGTCTTCCACAACAATATCCTTGTTGTGAAGATTGTGGAGGTCCCCATGCGACTTTTGAATGTCCACCGATGAATCAAAATTTTCACGATTCCAATTCTTTCGGTTTTGACCAAATTCAACCCCCACAATTTCCCGTCATTCATCAAGCTCCTCAAAAATTGAGCACGGAAGCTTTGCATGCCCGAGAAGACCTAATCAATTCGATAGAAAACTTTCTAAAAAGGTTTAATCGTATTTCTTTTCGGGACAACCCAAAAGTTTTAATGCAAGCTTGGGATAAACTTTTTGAAATTAAACATGCTCAACCCGAGGACACACAAGATTTGCTCATCAAACTTGTTGAAGATGTGCGAAGTATAAGCGAGGAGTTTGCCGAATTTATTAACATTCCAACTTGGAATTTGTCTCCCTCGTCTTATGATGATGACGATGACGAAGAAAGTTCAATTCCTTTGAAAGATATCATTATGTCCGAACTTCCTCCGTGTGTTGCAATCACACCCGCGTTATATACCGATGAGCCCGTTGACTCTCTCATAATGGAGGATGAGCATCTTGACACTATTCCGGAAACGGAATCGGACGAATTCATAAAGTCTAGTGTTGAGAACCTTGTCCCAACCCCAAGTGAGTCCGAGGATTTCTCCGATATCGAAAGTGAGTGTGATGTGCCCGATTGTGATGATTCTCAAACGACAAATTTTTCAACGTTTTCCAATCCTCTCTTCGACGATTCTACCTCTAGTGATGACGAGTCAAGTCATGAGGAGGTTATTCACGAAATGAGTTTTAAAACTTATTCGAACCCTCTTTTTGATCTTGACGAGGAAATCATTTCTAGTGAGTTTAATCCGATTCATAATGAAGACCTCGATTCTACGCCGAAAGATGTTCGTTTTGATGCCGAGTCTTATCTTCTTGAATCATTAGTCAATCATGATACCTTGATGGCTTCCCCTCCCAAGATTGATTTTCTTCTCGATGAGTTCGCCGGTGAACTCACTCGTCTCCAATCAATTCCACCGGGAATTGATAATATCAACCTTGATCCGGAGGGTGATATTTTGTTTTTGGAGAGTTTGCTTTACGATAACTCTTCTCCCCGACCACCGGAAGCTTTTCAAGACAATTCTAATACTATCATCGAGTCTCTTCCCACATTTCCTATCCCCGTTGAGGATAGTGACTCTCTTAGGGAAGAGATCGATATATTTTCCGGTCCGGATGACTCAATACCACCGGGTATTGAGAGTGATGATTTCGACTCGGAAGATGACAATAATTCTACTTCCCTTCCCGAGTTCGATTCATTTCATGTTGATTATCCCGATTCGGGAGATTCAACCATTAATGTGGTGGAAGACATCCCCGTGGATGTGCCTAATATTTTGCCCACCCATCCCGCCCTTCTTATGGATTTCGACTTCATTCCTTCTCATAATGATCTCGGATCCGATCCTGATGTTTCTTCTCCTTCCGGAGATAGAAACAAGATTTACGATCCGGGGATATGCATTGAAGTCGAATCCACGAGATTTCTTGCTCCTCTTTCCCCCGTGATTGATACTTTACTTCCATTTTCATCCGAAAATGAAGACAAAGTTTTCAATCACGGTGTTCTTGCTTATAAGGAGAAATCTCCTCCTTCTTCATCACATCGGGGCTTGAAAGCTTTCCAGCTTTCTCCTGAAAGCCCGATGATGATTCATGGAGACAACACTCCTAATTTGGGTGTTCGTCATCCACATTTCTATCCCCCTTGACAAGCTCAAGTATGGGGGGATCGGGTCAAGCTAAGTGACCTAAAACAAGCGCTTCGTGGGTGGCAACCCATGCTTATCCTAGCATAATCGTAGTAGTAGTATGGTAGTTTAATAGTAATGAATAAGTGTTTTGTTGTTGTGAGAGGACTCGCCTCTTTTCCTTTTCTGTGTTTTGTGTTTTGTGTTGTATTGTCCAGGATTTCCCGGATTTTTGAAGCCTCTCGTGCTCGTGGTTTTGTCCTTCGTTCACAAGAGCTTCACATCCTCAGCTTCATTTTGGGAATCCAATATCCAAATCTTATCGACTAACGTTTATCTTTAAGCATACTTAATAAACGGCTTAGGATTTACGCAGAAACCCTTCTTAAAACATTGAGGATAATGTTTAATTCTAGTATGGGGGGGATCTATCGATTTGATTATGCCTGCAATTGTTTTTTTCACGTAATCCCGTTTTTATCACCAAAATTTCAAAAAAAATTTAAAAAATTTAAAAATTTCAAAAATAAAATAAGTGTTTTGTCACAATTTTGACTTTCCTGCTGGGTAGAATAAGAGTAAATTTTGACTCGATCGAGCGCGTTGAGCTCTAGCTTGTTTCTTAACTTTTAGACTAAGCATTCGTGGAAATTCGCGAAGAACAAAAAATGATAGAGTTAATTATGAGTTGGATGCTAAACAAAGATTATTTGGAAATCTTAAGAGCTCATAAGTGTAGTTTGTGGTTTTTTCTCCCATAACTAATAATACGTGCTATTTTTAAAAATTAAACATAAATCAACAATTTTTGAAGTATAGTCGATATCAATAATTTTAGTTCAAATTTATACTTAAATATTCTAAAATAAAATTTTCTCTATATCGTGGTAATATAAAGTGAAATGAAAAAATGAAAAAAAATGTGGTAATAATAATTATAAACTGTGGGCTGATAAAAGTTTGCTGCATCTTGCCGGCTCACAACCGATGTTGCAGCCTTCTAAAGAAAGCCCATAGTAAGAATAATAATCCGAGACTGATAAAAGTTTGTTGCATCTTGCCGGCTCACAACCGATGTTGCAGCCTTCTAAAAGGTCGATGATTTCCTTAAGAATGAATAATTGTATTAAGTGTAGTAAATGTGAGTTAATAAATATAGGGAAAATTTATTTTTCTTAAATTTAAATATGCTTTTGAACTAAGACTATTTTATTTTAAGTTTTTTTTAAATAAGCTATGTATATACGGGAAACCTAAGAGTTTTTGAAACCAAAGGTCCGTGAGTCCCGATACTAGTCTTTGTGAGGTGTCAAAAGCCTGGTCACTTAGCCGCAAGGTTGGGATGTGCCGAGACGAAAGTCGCTACATGGGATGATCTCGCCTTCAAACTCATTATTCTCGGGTGGAACGTGAAGCATAGAGTTTTGCGAAACGTTGATCCATGGTTGAAATTCAAAATGGCACATTCACCGAATATATAATAATTGTCGGGAGCGAAAAGTTCACAAGTTGCAAATATAAGTAGTGTTAGCATCTTAACTTATATTTAACGGTGATTTCGTTTTAAGCTTGGTTTGGAATAAGTGAAAAGTCGGGGACGATGAATTTATCCTTTTTGGGGCATTTTAGGATTAAAATGCATCTTGTTCTATGATCCCTAAAAGTTATAAAATAACGAAAGTCAAACATGTTAGTTAGTTGAGAAAAAGAAAAAAAAGAAAAATACAAAAATATTAGTGGTAGTTAGTGTAAATATGTAAAAAATGGTCAAAACGGGGCTTTTCAAAGCTATTGATTCTTTAATTCCCCTTGATGAACACTTAGCTACTTTTTGAGGTAATTAGTCGAGGGGGATTGAGGGTCTTAGTTTTCTTAAGTGTTTACTTATAGCATTGCGTGAGGACACGCAATAGTTTAGTATGGGGGATTTTGGTATGTGCTTAATTACACATACCCTTTTCCATTAAAATCGGACTTAAATGACCAAAAACGTACCAAAAATACATTGTATTTGTATGTTTTCATTTATATTGTGCAGGAAACGGATATCCGACAAAAGGACGAAAAACGAAGCCAAAAACGACAAAACCGAGCACGAAATGGAAAAGCGCGAAAAGACAAAGTCAAATCAAAGCCAAAGTCAACAAAAGTCAACCAAGTCAAGTCAAAGTCAACCGTCAAAGGTCAAAGCCGTAACCGAAGGAATGTTAAATGGGCCCACCCGTACCCATCTAATGGGCCGGGTCAGCCCATTTAAACATTACATGAAGAATTATAAGCCAAAAGTCTTATTAAAAAGCCCAATCCCTATTAAATCCATTACTGGCCCAAAAACTATACATAAGCCCAAAACACCTTTAACTCTCGTTAGTCCATTAGCCATGTTAACCCTTTGAGCTTAACTGACGTTAGTCCTTTAGGGACTAACTTTGCAAACTCATCATATAGCCTTGAGGACTATTTCTGCCAAGTCCTCAAAGATCTTTACACCACAAGGACTTTCAATGTAATACTTCCATATAAGATGAGGGGCCTCATTTGCCAACTTCCCAAACTTTACCCTGCATCTAATATCAAACAAAACAGAGCAACCTTTCCCGCCAAAACCCACTGTTTAACCATCCCTGTCCCCCCTCCTCGTTTACTGTTCACTATACTCCAAAACATCACTCTCTCATCCATCCCCACCTCACTACAAGCCAAGCCACCTTGGCAATCCTAGAAAAAACTATTGGGCAAAGGAAATCAAGGGTGTTGATGATACGGATTGGGCACCAAGTTATTTTGATGGCTAAGATTGAATTTGAGCTTCCACTCACACAAGAAACACAGATGCTGAGTCTCTCACAAAAGAAACACAAGAGTGAAGACCAAGACCTACTAGTTTTAGTATAAATAGGCATTTTGTATTTCATTTACCTTTTGTCGAATTTTTGTTTAAGCAATTCTTGTATTAACAAATATTTGTACCTTTTTAATATTGCAATTTACTTATCTTGTCTTTTAAATATCTGTCTTTTAAATACTTGCATTTTATTTTAATGAAATTTACAGTTTTACTTTAAATTATTGTCATTTACATTACTTGTTTTTAAATACTGTCTTTTAAGCTATATTATAAGCCTTTGATTCATTCAAAACTTATTTGAAAGCTTATTTCATTTTCTGTCAAAAAAATCATAAGAATCTGTCCAAGAATTCATTGGAGCAAGGTAAATATTGGAAGGCCTTGGTTTAGAGCTTCATGGGAAGCTATAGGAAAGTTTAATATGCTGTTGAGAGCTTATTGTCTTACCCAAAGCTAAGGACCTTTTATGAGTCTCTCTTTTTCAATTTTTGCTTAAGTTACTGTAGCAGTGCTTATTTACTGTTTTTATTAGCTTATTTGTGCTTATTTATGCTTTTTCATGCTTATTTGTCTTTGTTTTATGCTTATATGTCATTTGTTTGAATTTTTGCTTAAAACTGCCCTTAATGGATTTAACTGCTCATTTGCTTATTTGCTTATTTAACTGCTTTTTTTGTATTCTTTATGCTTTTTAGTGCTTAAAATTAGTTGTTATACATCTGTTTTCTGTAAACTTGCTTTAAATCTTTGTTAATCAAGCTTAAAATAGAATTATGTCAATTAAAAGGGTGTTTGGGTCAAGGGGTCAAAAAGGGTCAAAACAGTTTAAAAAACGTTTTGGGTCATTTGATGAACTTTGACAAGCCTTTGTGAGTTGTTTTTTGTCTAATTTTTCGAGTTTAAAGTCTTAAGGTTGGATTTAAGGTTTTTCTAAATGGTCCTTTGAATCTGTTGGTTCAAAACAGTTGTGAAGTGCTTATTTGATTAACGGCTTTAAAGCCAGGTTTTTAGTCTTGTTGTAGTGTTCTTTTTAGTATTAGTACATTAGTTTAATTGTCTTTAGGTTTACCTTTGTTTTGTTTAAAAATCTGTCAAGTTTTTATTAAGTGTTCTTTGGTCTAAATGTCCTTTTTCATGTTCAAAATTCAGCTAGTTAAATGTGTTTTTAGCCTTTAAAATTTTGAGTATAAGCTCATTGGGAGCTAGTCTCAATCTGTTTTAACTTGCTTTTAAATTTTAAGCTTATTTACTAGCTTAATTGTTGGCCTGCTTATTTCCATTTTTCATTGTAAGAAAACCAAAAAGAAGTGCCTTTGTAAACTGTCCTTTTCTATTAGCTTATCAGTGACTTATTTTTGTTTCAAAATTTGTTTTCTTTGCAGTTTTAGAAAGCCCCTAAGCTGAGATTTAAGCTCATATAAGCCATATGCCCATAAGGATCCTTTTAGTGGCTTAAAAATAAGCCCAAAAGTTGCCCTTAAGGCTGTTTGGTATGCCAGTTTTGCCATATTGCTTATTTTGATTTTCTAGCTTATCTGTCTGTTATTGTTAGCTTATTTTTGCCCCCTTTGCTTATTAAGTGTAGGCCCTCATCTGTTTTGCTTAGTTTCATTTTCCTTAGCTTATTTTGCTTTTAAAATAGCCAACAGTTAGCTTAACTTAGGTCCTTAGTGTAAAAAGTAAAAACTGCTAGTTTCTTTTAAGCTTTTTCCAGCTTATTTTTGAGTTATAAAAAATTTATCTTTTTTAAGTTTGCTTAATTTTGTCTGTTTTATAAGTTTTTTTTAAAAAAGAAAAAAATGCTTTTGAAAAAAGGTGAGGCATGGGATTCGAACCCATGACCTCCCTTATAGCACACACTAGTCCCACACGTCCCACACACTAACCAACTGCCCTTGGGACTTTTTCAGTTACTAGTCCACCTTACTTTAGTTTTATACACACTTTGTTCATTTAAGCTATTCAGCCCTTTTGGCTTATTTCTGGCTTATCTAGATAAGCTGGCACCACCATTTTAATTTTCTTAGATCCAGCACACTTTAATCTACTTTTCGTAATTTTTTCATATTTTTAATTAATTTTTCTTTTTAAAACGGTTTTCAATTAATTTAAAATTATTAAAAAGTCAAAAAAATAAAATTCTTTTTTAGAAAATTTTCTTTTATCATTTAGGTCCTAGGAAAATTAATTTTGCATCCGTAGGGTTTAAATTTCAAATTTTCGTTTTTTAAAGAACGAGTTTCGACCCCGTTCTTGTTTTTAGGGTTTAATCACTCGTTTGCTTTCGTTTTTAGTTTTCCCTTATTCGTTTTTGCATTTTAATAGTAGAAATTAGAAAACCAATTCCAAAAACCCTTAACCATTCAAACGCGTGATCACGAACGTTCTCGAATTTGTATCTCGTTGGGAGAACGACCCGGGGGATTTTTAATTTTCCTTTGGATAAAAGGAATTGATTTGAATCTCTTGGAATTCTTACTATACTATACTATAATTGAATTATAATATTGAAATTATCCTTATATATTTATTATATTTATTATAATTTATATATACAAAAAGGATAGTTTTAAAGGTTATCATTCACATGGACTCAAAATATGAAAATGTAATACTTTGATACATCTCTTAAATACAAAAGCGTGGACATAAATAACGTACAAAACGGACTAAAAAGAGAAAGATACGCACTATATACTTATACACTATTTCCTGACATGAATAGTGTTGGTTCATGTTTAATAAAAAAATACAAATACATAGTTATTATTTATTAAATGCGATTTAAAACTATTATTTCACAAATACAATTAGATGGTGATGTAGCTATATAGAATTATATACGGTATTAGTTATTCAAAGTACTTAATATTTATACGGCCTATAATTAATTAGGTTGCATTTCGGATCATTCGTGACATTTCACTATATTGATTTTGCTATAATCGATACATACACTCGAGGTGAGTTTAAAGCCCCACGTTTTACTTAATT
>BQNB010031803.1:23883-53674 GCA_026074375.1 Tanacetum coccineum | reverse complement strand
ATCGAAGTTGATAGGGGTTTCAGAATTGTTTTGTTAATCATTTGGTTTAATTGGTGGGTCATGGGTTTTACCACTTCATATAGATATGGCATTCACATGCTTATTTCGAGCTTGTGGTGGTTGGTAAGGTTTTGATGAACTACCTTTTGGGTTAGGTTGCGTGTTATTAGGAAGAGATCCAGAAGGTCAACCAGATTGCTTGTCGGCAAATCTGTCGAATTTAGCTTCGAAATTTTGAATTGACACTTGATGATTTTTGGTTGTTGTTTCGAGTTTGTTTTTGAGATCCATAAAATTGTCTTTGACAAAAGAGTTAGTTGAGTGTTGAGCTTTGATGAAATCGCTAAGTTTCTTTTGAAGATCGGGTTTATCATCAAAATGAGATTGATAATTGTCTCGGTTGTAATCATTTCTTCCGCTTGAACGCCAGTTATCGCGGTTAGAATCACGGTCGTGGTAATCATTATTAAAACGAGTATGATGGAAACTTTGCATGAATTTGGCTTCTTCTTCACGTGACATGGATATGTCATCATCGTCAATGTTTGGTTTTTTTGAGCGAGATTGAAAGTCTTAATACTGAGCATCTATTTTCATGGTCATGGCATCCATTCGGGCCATAATTTTGTCAGTGTCAGAATTACTTTTACCTTCAGCGGTGAAAACAACGGTTTTCTTAAGAGATGATTTGGTTTTTTGATTTTTAGCGCAGTCGATCTTGAGTAAGACTTTGTCTTTGAGAAGCTGATAAGCTTCATTTGGTGTTTTATAGAGGAAAATACCATCAACTGTGACATTTAGAACTTCTTGGGTTATTTCGTTGAGACCATGAAAAGATTTTTATGATGTTGCCTTTATATAGGTTGTGACCATGGCAATTTCTGAGCATTTCCTTCATACGAAGCCAAGCATCGGTTATAGATTCATTTTCATGTTAGGAAAAGGCACGGATTTCTTTGAGGAGTCGATCGAAAAGAGCTGGGGGAAAGAATGGGCTAATGGAAGCAGTTTGAAGTTTATTCTATGTTTCGATGGTTCCTTTGTTGAGTTCGTCCAGCCATGTTTTTGCTTCTCCAGTGAGTGATAGTGGAAACATCATTAGGCGGACAGCTTCATTTTTGGTATCCCTGTATTTAAACATATCGCAGATTCTGAGGAATTCGTGAATGTGTTTGTGAGGGTCGGTTTTAGTTCTACCATCGAATTGGTTTCCTTTGATGAGAGTCAGGTGGTTACCTTTAATGGCAAATTCGTTTGCGGTTTTAGGAATGGTGATTGCGGAACCGGGAGTCGGAG
Organism: Tanacetum coccineum; assembly: GCA_026074375.1. Taxonomy (NCBI): domain Eukaryota; kingdom Viridiplantae; phylum Streptophyta; class Magnoliopsida; order Asterales; family Asteraceae; genus Tanacetum; species Tanacetum coccineum. The sequence goes on along the minus strand of BQNB010031803.1, from coordinate 52,378 downwards.
TGACAACACGGTTGGTAGCCCACATGGGTTCATCATCCATGGGATTGAGATTTTCAAGGGTAACAAGAAAGTGATGGATGTAATTGATGCCTAGAATTGGCGGATAGACAACTCGGATTTTGAGGTGGATTGTTTCTTTGATCGAAGGGAACTCTTCTATTTCATCGACGAAGTCTTCGATTCAGAGTACGTTTAGGTTCAGGTAACGGTTCAAGAAGTTCAGTGATGGAGGCACGTATATGCATCCAAATGAGAATTTGTCTAGGTCAGTTTGCCAGAAAACTGTACGCTATTTTTTTTAAAAGAGGGATTGTTAAAAATTATTTTAAAAGGCGGCGCCAAAAACTTTGATGTGTTTCAAAAGCTTTAAATTTATGATGACTAAAAATACCAATTTTATTATAGGGGAAACACACGGGTAAAAGTATAACCCACGTATGTAGTATAATCTTTAGGTAAGACCAGGTCGTCCACATGGATTTGTGTAGTGTCGAATAATCAGTTGAAAAATAAACTTGAACAAATGTGAGAAATATGACTACTCGGTTAATTTCATATAATTCATAAGCAATGGCAATAGTTACGATCTTAGACTTAGGACTTTAATTTACAAAAAGTATTTTCTCGTCAGAAAATTTTTTCACAAATTAATTTGTTTAACTTACTACTTATGTTTAGTTAACTCAATCAGATGTGTCACTCATATAATCCAGTTACTATTATGTCAAATCACTTTTTGTTTATTAAATAACGTAAGTAGATTTCTCATCACAGACGATAAAGATTGTAGACAAACCTTTAAAACTATGTAGATCACAACGGGTCTTTCGACCTATACCGGTGTGAGTATACAATCAAAGTTGATAATCAAAGTTGACAGGATCAGACACGATAGGATTATAACAAACTCTTAAGATTAACAAGATCGTAATTATACCAAATGCTTATTCATAATATTATTTTCACCAAGTAGTCATAAGTGATTTAGCCTCTCATGGCTATGAAGTTCATAACAAGATTAAATTGATAAACAAGAAACATACTATAACCGGGTAAGAGTATGGATCAAAACTTTCCCGTAACAAGTATGGAATCCAAGTACAACCTTTTATTCTTAGAACTATGATATCGTTCTTCCTCGTTCTTCTTGATTTGATCTTGAATCTTCAAAAAGGTATGGTGTTTATGGTGTTGGAAAAGGTTGGGGAGGTTTAGGACATTATAAGGGAAAGGATAGTATGTGAGATGAGAGAAGTGTGTAAGAATGAGATGATGAAATATGTTAGAAGTTTGGCTCTATTTATAGGCTGATTTTTAGGTAGAAGTGCGGCGCACTTGGTGTGTTAATACAATAGTATTTAATGACTTCATTTATTTTGTGTAGACAGATGGGAAGTGCAGCACATAATTTTGTAAGTGCGGCGTACTTAGGGTGTTAATGCACTATTTTGACCAGGCCTTTAATTCTTTTAATTTGGGGAGAAATGCGGCACACATAGGGTAAGTGCGGCGTACATTTGCATTTTTCAGCTTGAGACTATATCTTTTCTTGTATCTTGCTTTCCAAAGTGTATAACTACTTGATCTTTGCTTTATTTGAGCTCGGGATGTCTTCAAGTAAACCTGCAAGTATTTCATGCTATTAAGTATCAAAAGTTCATGAGAAATGATAAAATATATATAAATAACGCCGTCAAAAACATGTATAATTTAGGCGTTATCAATAGCGAAGGCATTCACGTTGATCCTGCTAAGATTGAGTCAATCAAGGATTGGGCATCACCCAAGACTCCAACTGAGATTTGTTAATTTCTAGGTCTTGCTGGTTATTACTAATGATTCATCAAAGTTTTTTCGAAGATTGCCAAGTCTATGATGAAGTTAACTCAAAAAGGCGTGAAGTTTGATTGGGGAGAAAATGAGGAAACCGCTTTCCAGATGCTAAAACACAAGTTGTGTAGTTCGTCGATTTTGGCTTTACTAGAGGGTAGTGAGAACTTTGTGATTTATTATGATGCCTCGTACAAAGGATTAGGTGCCGTTTTGATGCAAAGGGAAAACTTCATAGCCTACGCATCCCGTCAACTTAAGATTCATGAGAAGAATTATACGACTCATGATTTAGAATTAGGAGTAGTAGTGTTTGCCCTGAAGATGTGGAGACACAATCTGCATCGAACAAAGTGCACCATGTTCACTGATCACAAGATCTTACAGCATATTCTTGATCAGAAGAAGTTGAACATGAGACAACGTCGATGGTTAGAGCTGCTAAGTGATTATGACTGTGAGATACGTTACCATCCTGGAAAGGCAAACGTGGTGGCAGATGCATTGAGCCGAAAGGAAAGGATCAAGCCACTACGAGTTCGAGCCTTAGTGATGACTATTGAATTGAACCTTCCCGTGCAAATTTTGAACACTCAAGCAGAGGCGAGAAAGGAAGAGAATTAAGGATCGAAAGACTTGTATGGAATGATTAAGAAACTCAAACCTCGTTTGGACGGAACGTTGTGTTTGAAGAATAGGAGTTGGGTACCTTGTCTTGGTGACTTAAGGACATTGATTATGCACGAGTCGCATAAATCAAAGTATTCCATCCACCCTGGATCGGACAAGATGTACCAAGATATGAAGAAGTTGTATTAGTGGCCCAACATGAAAGCAGAGATTGCCACCTACGTTAGTCAGTGTTTAACGTGGGCCAAGGTTAAGGTCGAATATCAAAAACCGTCTGGTTTGCTGGTTCAACCAGAGATACCGCAGTGGAAGTGGGAGAATATTACGCTGGACTTTGTGACTAAGTTGCCAAAGACAGCAACCGGTCAAGACATGATTTGGGTAATCGTTGACCGTCTTACTAAGTCTGCATATTTCTTGCCAATGAAGGAAACAGATTCTATGGAAAAACTGACGAGACAGTACTTGAAGGAAGTCGTCTCGAGGCATAGAGTGCCAGTTTCAATCATCTCGGATCAAGACAATAGGTTTACGTCTTATTTTTGGCAATCACTTCAGAAAGCTTTAGGTACTCGATTGGATATGAGTACATCTTATCACTTACAGACTGTTGGTCAAAGCGAGAGGACCATCCAAATATTAGAGGATATGCTTCGTGCATGCATGATTGACATCGAAAAAGGCTGGGATAGACACTTGCCTTTAGTAGAGTTTTCTTACAACAACAGCTACCATACTAGTATTAAGGCTGTGCCGTTTAAGGCGTTATATGGTCGTAAGTGCCGATCGCCAATCTGCTGGTCAAAAGTTGGAGATAGTCAGCTCACTGGCCCAGAGATTGTTCATGAAACGACAAAGAAGATTATCTAAATTAAGAGCCGAATTCAAGCCGCTCATGATCATCAGAAGAGTTATGCTGATGTGAGACGAAAGCCTCTTTAGTTTCAAGTGGGAGATAAGGTCATGTTGAAAGTGTCGCCATGGAAAGGGGTGATACATTTCGGCAAACAGGGAAAGCTGAACCCTCGTTGTATCGGACCTTTCAAGATTCTCGCTAAGGTTTGAACCAATGCTTATCAACTCGAACTTCCAGAGCAACTCAGTAGAGTCCATAGCACTTTCCACGTATCAAACTTGAAGAAGTGCTTATCCGATGAAACACAAGTAATTTCATTGGATGAGATCTACATCGATGATAAGCTTTACTTCATTGAAGAACCTGTCAAAATCATAGACCGTGAGGTCAAGCGTCTAAAGCAAAGTCGTATCCCGATCGTTAAGGTTCATTGGAACTCGCGGAGAGGTCCCAAATTCACCTGGGAACGCGAGGACCAGTTCCAGAAGAAATACCCGCATTTATTTGCAAAATCCGTAATTACATCGAATGTCACGTCTTAAGCTTTGAGGACAAAGCTTTTCTAACGGGGAAAAGATGTCACACCCCGTAAAAATTTCTAAATGTCATCGTTGACTTTTTGTACTTTAGTTTGACTTTTATGATTTGCGTGTAATTTTATGTTAAATCGGGGAGTTCACCCGTGTATATCTGAGAATCATTATCGGAAACTTTCCGGGATGCTAATTAAAGTAGTCTTTCAACAGTTGTCGCGTTTTTACATTTCGGTTGAATATTTGATTTTTCAGAATTTTTCGTAAAGCTATCGCATTTTTCAGTTTTCGCATAAACTATAATCGATCGTTTAAAAATATCAAGCATGGAAATAAATATCTAAAATCCTAGGATTCCTTAAGCATGATCAAAGATTCAAACATTTGCAAAGACCCCACCTCCCTCTTGTCCTCTTTGTAGGCGTCCGCCCCCTCTCACCCCAACACATCTCCTAAAATATTGCTAAAATGTTCCTAGATATTTTCATTCACCTAGGATCTCATTCTAGGGAGGATTTTAAATTGTATCCAAGTTCATTCACCTCATTTCCATCCTTCTCTCAAGAAAAACACACACAAAAACTCTCCTTCTCCCTTCTCTTTTCTCGTCCGCCACCAAGAACACACACATATTTTTCCATCTTTGATCAAGATTTCAAAGATAAAGATTATTCGGGTTGATATCTTATTGATATTGGGGATTTAGAATATCATTTGGGGTGATCCTGAGTCTTTGATCGCCTTCTAATCCATCATTTTTCGTAAGTTCATCCTTTTCAAACTTTTCTTGTACTTTCTTGATCCTTATAGCGTTTAGAAACTAGTTGTACAAATCATTTTATAAAAATCAAAGCTTTAAAATTTACATAAACCTCAAAAGGGTTTATGTTTGGTGCGAAATACATAAAAATAAATAAAGGGAAAGATTATTTGTGTTGTCGTGGTAGTACTTTATTAAAGAAATGTTTTTCTAAAAGCTTATAGCTCATTTTAGCTTATAAATAAGCTCGTGAGAGCTTATTTATGCTTATATGCACATCGAACACAATAAAGAACCATAAAGGTTCGAACATTATGCTTATTTAAATATCTTCTTATTTTTCCAACTTATTTTGGGAGCTTATTTTATTTCTAATAAAGGATTAAGCTTATTGGACTTAATAAATAAGCCCATATGAGCTTATATGCTTTCGTGGGCCTCGACCCAACGCCCAAGCCTAAACCGTGGCCTAAAGCCCATGGCTTGGCTTATTGGGTGGCTTACCTTGGCTTATTAGAGCTTATTGTAGCTTATTGAATAAGCTAGATATTTATTTACTTATTTGGTTGCTTATCGGACTTAATAAATAAGCCCATACTTATTTGTTTGGCTTATTGGGCTACGACCCAATAACAAGTCCAAAACCGTGGCATATAGCCCACGATATGGCTTATTGGATAAGCTTATTCATAGCTTATTTAATAAGCTATGTACTTACTTACTTAATCGTTTGCTTATTTTGAACCTTATACGTTTTGGAGGAGTATTAGATTGTTTAGGCTTATTGGGCCTAAGCAAGCCCCTCCGATATGAAGATCACACAATGTCTTGGTCGGACTTATTCTCAATAAGGCTTATTACTTATCTTTAGACTTACAAATTAGCCTTATTAGAATCGTTGACTTAAATACTTGCAAAAACTATATTTTATTCTAAGGTGTTCGATTATTTAGACTTAAAGTAGGATTATTAGATGTGTGGAAACTAGTTTTGGATTGTAAAGTGGAGATTGGCGTTTTTGTGTATGGAGAAATTATTTGAAACATTTGTTTTTGGATTAAAGTCTATGACTTTGGGAAAAACGGATTATACACGAACGGATCAGTGTCCGAATTTTTGTAAAAATAATTTATACTTTAGAAATATTTTTTAAAAAACTAATTTTTGTAATAACTCGAGAAAAGGACGGAAAAAACATATTATTGTATAAATAATAAAATAATATATATACTTTAGATTCGATAAATTAAACTCTTAAGATACATTTAAATACACGTAATTCAAAATTATTTTTCTTTTATATCGATATGAAGACGAAATATATAAATATTATTATTTTATATACCACGGACTTAAAAGACAGAAAAATATAAATTTTTATTAAATTTTATAAATACAAGAAAATTTCTATTACTTACTACCTTGTACTAATTAAAAAAGTGTGAAAAACAATTAAATACTAAAAGATATCTTTAGTTACTATTTTGGGTTACAGGGTAGAACTGGGGCCGAGAAACTTATTGTGTCTAGAACCACTACAACTACCACAACAGTTTAACGGTTCAGAAATAAAACTTCTTTCGTAATAATCGCTGCAACTACTTTTCCAAACTGTGACTTTTCATCTACATAGTTTTCACGTTGTACCAATTCTGAACCAAACCGTTTTATTTGTTAGGGATACGAGACCTAGCGCACATGTTGTGCACCACCGCCTTGTTTCGTGTGATCAGTTCATTTTTATGATGCTTTCTTCACACCATTTTTTGTAGTACGAGGCCCCTACTTTTTCTACTAGTTTTATTACCTGTTTATAATATTTGGGGTTAGAACATTGTGTTCATTTTCAAAGAATGGACACAAAGTACTTGTACCTGAATTTTCCCTGTTTAACTGTTGTCTAGTTTTGTGTTTAGACCAATACTGCCGCCATTTGATCATTGAACCGTTAATATCTTGATCGACCGTACTGGTTGACGTGACGCGCGTAGTGTTATACATAGTCTATGGGACTAATATTCCCTATTCTGGGTTAAGGTAGCGCTTACTAGTTTCAGATGGTGATCGTAAAACTACGGATTATAACATGTCCGGATTTCATTTAGGTTATCTTTGGGTCGGATACCTGTAGGCAGCTTTACTTTCTTGGCATGAATATATATATTGATACATACTATATTGAGCAATCAGTTTATGAGCTTAGTGCTAACTGATAAATATTTTAGTGTGAAATTTATATCTGTTATAATTGTCCCATGCGCTTCAAATCTTGTGGTCCACTTTATTCGTTTAAACTATACCGCTATAAATTCATCAAATTTTGTTGACGTTTCTTTTTTTAAGCAATGTTTTTAGGTGTTTAGCTTGGATATCTGTTCAAGGGTGCTAGTTGAGATCTTTCTTCTATGTGACAGCCATTTTCAAGACTTCTGATTTATCATGCTTGTTAAACTTTTATCAAACTTTATTTACGCTTCAGCAACTTTTTTTGAAACTTATTTTGGGATGATTGTAAGACTATTTATTTTATTAATGCAACAAGTAAGATTTTCCAAAACGTACCCTTTAGAGGTCATTCTTTGTACCTTGTGATCGTGATATCCATATCAGCACGGTTATCTATTCCGATGGGACCCTATTTGGGGGTGTGACATTGAGTTTGACACTTTTGGTTTTTCTGTTAAGGACTTCCTAACTCGTCGAGTGCTGCTCTGCTGTGATAACACTGGAGATCTTACCCTGTCATGAAGCCTTCATCCATTCCTCGTGCTTTCTTAACCAGTTAGTATACATGGAACCAACGTCATGTTCTATCCAAGAAGTGAAGTGTTACTTCATGTTCTATCTAGTAATTCAATTTTGTGTAATAAAGAGAAGCCTCCCGTTCTTTGTCATGCTTGTCAGCTTGGCAAACACGTGAAGCTTCCATTTGTCAATTCTAATACTTCTGTTCAGTCATGTTTTGATATTGTTTAGTCAGACTTATGAACTTCCCCAATTTCGAGTCTTTTGGGTTTTAAATACTATATTTTATTTTTGGACCATTATTCACAATATGTTTGGGTTTATCTGTTGATTTGTAGATCTGATGTTTTGTCAAAGTTTGTATTATTTTGTAACTTTGTTCGCACTCAATTTAGTTATGAGATAAAGTCTTTTCAGTGTGATCATGGTGGTAAATTTGACGACCATGTCTTTCATAAGTTATTTGCTGATAATGGGATTCAGTTTCGCTTTTCTTGTCCTCGCACCTCACAACAAAATGGAAAATCTGGAAAGATGATACGAACCATAAACAACCTTAGTGTCACACCTCGACAATGGCGGAAACTCGGGAATGCAACATAATGATCAATCATAACACAAGATACAATATAGAGAAAACTACAATGCATAAACTTCAAGTGTTACGAAGACCATCCACCTCGAACAACCTCGAGTGATGTCCCAAATCATAACCAATTCCAAAATCTCTTACATAATTCAAATGCCCACACAGAGGACTAAATCCGAACTTAAACCAAAATCTTCCAAATACTAAAACCAAATAAAATAAACAAGCAAGACTTCACATGAAAAATCCACTCGGGATACTTCTAAGTCTGCTATCATAAATCACCAACTTATTCCTCTTTCACTTCACCTGAAAATGATACTCGAAAATGTCAACAATAATGTTGGTAAGCTCGTAGGTTTGACCTTAAACCCAAAAGTTGTGCCAATATTTCAAACAGTGGACAATAGTGCTATATGACAGTGAATATATACAAGCAACCATGACTTAGCATACCCGCTAATCATGTAACATAACCTAGCAATCCCGCTAGTCAAATACCATATGTCACTTATGCACCTAAAGGGCCTACCAGTTGGAGCACTAAATTAGGGCAGGACCACACACAAACTAGGGTAGGCGTACACATCCGCTCCAATAATCACACAAATACTAGGTAGGCGTACCCATATGATCCAAATAATCATGCAACACATAATATTCACATAGCAGTCATAAGCAAATATCTTGTCCCAAAACAAAACCACATTTCGCACAGCTTAATTCAAAACAGTTCAAAACACATTTGAGTATCATTTTCCCCCAACAGAAAAATAGTAGAAAAATAGGGCTACGAGAACTCACCTCAAGCAAGTCTTTAGCAACCAAATCTCAATAACACAAGCAAATGCAACGACGTCCGCACACGACCTAGTCCAGTTAATGTCCCATTTTAATTATTCATTACCAAAATAGTCTTCACGTTTGATGCATAGAGTCTAGACGCGTTGTACAATTACCCATAACAGTTTAGTGGTGTGATGGTTGACGACATATCCCAACAATCATATCAATCCCATTACTCAATAATACTTACTTATGTTATTAAAGAAAATAGATAAGTAATATAAGTAAATATTGCGGTTGTCGTAAGGGACTTCTACAAGAAGTTTTACAACTCCCTAGGCAGTGCACCTAACCGTTGTAGTGTAGTATAGGCAAGACTCAGGAATTGTTATCGTTCTCTAGGGGAATAGGTTGGGAAGGCTTGATCACGGTCTAACAAAATTCTAAAGGTTGAGAGAAGATTCTTTTTGTATTTTTATATTTTATGAAAGCAGGTAAAATCATATATTTGAGAGGTTTGGTTGGTTTTAGCTATTAAACTAAATATAAACTACGCTACTGGTGATAGCAGTATAATAAAAGATTGTGTTTATTTAATCATGTATTACTCCCTAGATTGCTTCTCCTAGTGTTGTTGCTTTGTCACACTTGTGATGATCTATGTAATTATTTCCTAAGTTATGAACGAATTACACGAACCCGCCGTCTATTTAATATTCTGTTAAGGCAACGCACAAGTAAGGTAGTATGAAGATTATTACAGACCCTACCAATGAGTTATATTAAATGCATTTGAGATATTTTAAGTGTAGATCAAGCATATAAGGGGCAGGTAGTATGAAGACTGTTACCCGATGGTATCCTTTCACCACAATTATGTTTTCGCTTGTCATAATCAACATCGATACAGACAAAAGCTAGTATTCTAAGGACCTAACATGCATATTCATCACAGAAAGCAACACCATAAGATCTACATCTAGGTTTCATACAATCATAAATAAACACAATAAATAGGTTTAGCCTAGCATGTTAAAGATAAAGTAAGGACAGATAAGGCAATCACACTACAAGACTTATGAATGATTAAGATAGTCTTACTTGCTTAAAACATGAATTGAAGAGAGTACAAGAGGTTTTGAGGCCCTAGAATCATCCCTAACAATTGCTAATGAATAGGGTTGTCCCTTCTTTTAATCTAAGTTATTCATTTAAAACCTAAAAAACGGATTTGTATTATATAGAAAAATCAGTGTGACGAGTGTCGCATGTTATTGTGACGCTGTCATGAATAGAATATTCTAGATAATAGATGGTCGTAACAATATACGCCGTCTGGAGATCTTGTGACGCCATCTTGAGATGGGTTGTGACGGCGTCACGTGTAAATATATGACGCCGTTCCAGCTTCTGAGTTGAATTTCTTAGGGGTTTTTTGGTATAGGTATGTAGTCTTGTCCGTTTCTTCTCCAAATGAGCCCAAGTCATGTGTATTTCTTCCATGACTCCAAATGCTAAATTACCTGGAAAAGGAACATTAAGTACTATTTTTGGGCATAAATGCACGATTTAGGGGGTTAAACGACCCAAAGTGTATAAAATAACACCTCATCAAATACCCTTACACTTGGGATTTGCTTGTCCTCAATCAAATGGGCTTTTCTACCTCGACAATAGCAATATGAGGGTCATTTTACCTAATCTTTAAAGTAGTTTACAACCACAACCTTCTAGACCTTGTAATTAAAAGCACGGAAAGTAGAATACTAGCACCTCGATTATAGTGTTTGGATTCTTCTTTTTTACTTGGGGGTTTGTATAATAAATTATAACATAAAGGGAAACAAAAAATCAACACTCATTACCTGTTATAGCATATAAATTACCATAGGCTTGGTAAAGGATCAAACACTCAGTCGCTAGCGCAAGCATTCTTCATTACTATCTAAGAGGTTTTTTTAAGGGGTTATAGGGGTGGAGGTGTATAGATAACATAAATGGAAACAGAACGAGATGGGTAATTGGGTGGCTTTGAGTGAATTTGGAGTGGAAGGGTTAGCTAATTATTTACACGAATACATGCTGGTTTGGTTGCTAAGCCAAGACTCGGACGAAGATATACAACTCTTACACAACTCTACAATACATCTCTTTATTTTTCTTTTCATTTTTTCTTAATACTCATAATTCATCACAACATGGGGTTTTATTTTACGTACCCATACACTTGAGTTTTTACATGCTCGATATTTACAATCTAACTAATGACCCGATTTGAGGTGGATCAAAATAACATGGAGATCATCATAACAACGTATGAGTGTAATGACTAAATTTTCTTCCTATATTCTGTGAATAAATACTTACCATGATCCTAATCGTCCCAAAACAGTATTTACAAGGATAAGGACTTGCAACATGTACTCATATAATTAGCTTATAAAGTTAAATAATAATGTATCTAAAAATGAGTACATACAAGGGGGGCTAAGGCTATTGGGTGTAACGATTAGTTTAAGGGTGTCAATGCTCTTCATTAATAGTCCGGATTAACCAGAAAATTACGAGAACTGTGAAAAAGGATAGGCTCGGAGGGTTGTACTAGGGTATCCTGCACTAAAATGAGGTGCATTGGAAAAGAGTGTGGGATAGTTATATGATCGGTTGTGACCATCATAACAATTACAGGTTTAAAACATAGGTTAATCCTAATGCCTCTTATCAAACAAATCCTAATACTCACTATGCGGTCTCGGGATGCATCACAAAAACAAGTTCTAAGAATCTAGATATAACTACGGTACACTCTCATATCCCTAAGTAAATAATACCATATGTTCTAGAAAAAGGGAACAAAACACGCATACACCTGTAACAACGGAATATCCTCACATGATTGCTCACTCTTAACTCGAACAAGCTAAAGGTTATAACATATAGGGCGTACCTTACATTTTAGAGGGGGGTGGAATTCGAGGGTATATGTGCTAGTAATATAAATTCCTATCCATGAGACTCTATTAATACTTGGTTTTTGTCGGTATGTGTCATAAAAAAATTTAAATTTGGGTCAAAATCACCTCTTATGCTATGTTTTGATATATTACCCATCATTTTAAGGACAAAATAAATGGCAATTGAAGAAATTGTTTCTAAGGCTTATTTTCCCCCTACACTTAAGTTGAACATTGTCCCAATGTTCTATAGAAGTACCCGTAAAAATGAATAAAGGAAAAGAAAACAAGGAAAAAAACTAGTACTCCCCTGGTTTGCTCAATAATAGAGAAGAAACATGCGATAACTGGTTAAATCGTCATCCAAGAATCATCTAATGAAACTTCCTAACAACTTCCAAGCTTCTTCTCATCAAATATAACCTATAATTAAAGACAAAGACAACTATACCAAGCATAAAATGTGCGATATACAAGTATACAATATGAATTTAGGGTTTGACTTGATAAAGCAGTAAAGATAGGATGAGAGAATCGTCAAACTTATCGGTTTTGCAGGTTTATAACAGAAGATTTCATATTTTAAATGTTTTGCAAGTTTTATTTGCAAAAATAATTAAAAACTTTAAGTTTTCTGGACCTAGGCATTTGACGCCGTGTGGAGAATCCTGACCCCGTCACAGGTGTTGTAGTGACGACGTTGCATGTAAATCATGATGCCGTCTCCACGTTCTGTGAAAACGAAATTTTTGTTTTTGATGAAAAATTTCATGCACTTGATTCCATACATTAATTCCTATACAAATAGCTGCATAAAACATGAGATTTGACAATTTACTCATATGACTCAAAACTGACGCGAATTAATTTATAATTCATTTAACATGTTTGAATTTGGCTCAGAAGCCGGATAAATTTCCCTACATTTATTGTTTGCAAAATACATTTGATTGAAATTAAGACGAGGTTAAGAATAATACAAAGCATGATTACAAGATAGAGTTCGAACATGATAGAATGAAATGAAAAGAGTAAAACACATAAGACACTCCTAATATGCGAAAAAAGTAAATATTGGGTTACCTCCCAAAAAAAGCGCTTTTCTTTATTTACGAGTCTCATAGCTAGACTCGAAGTCACACGTCCTTACGTGTCGTAGAAGTGGTCCAAGTCGATGATTTTCCTTGGACTTTCTCTTTTGGAGAGTTTCCTAGTGGCGGGGATTGACTGTAGGGTTTTGGTAAACTCCTCTCTGTCTGGGTCGATTAGTCTAATCTTGGCGTGCCATGCTCCATCTCTGTTTTTTGGTGGTTTGTCCCAGTTAATTGGTTTTTTAATTAGTTCCTCTGATTCTCACATAATACTTTTAACGTTAATGGGTATGGCTCCTAATAACTCTACCATCCTTCTAAACACTAAGGTAAACTTGAAAGTATTGAGCTCGACATCTCTAGCAATTTCCCATTCTCCGGGTAAATGGCAGTCTAAGAAGTCCTTCCTGGCATAATAAGGGGTTCGTGCGCCTATTCCATCTGAGAGAGGTCATGGTTTGTATGAATCCCTTTTTCCAAGTGTGGTCCAATAAGGTGCTTCCTCCTCACCTAAGTCTACCCCTTTTACTCTGAATAACGACCTAGTGATTCCTTCCCCTACCCCTATTTTGGCCAACCTACAACCTATAACTGCGTTGGCGGTAGCTAGGAATCATCTCCCTACTAGCAAAGGGGTCTCGGGGTCCTTCTTCATATCGATTATGTAGAAATCATCTAATAGTTTTAGTTTCCCTATGTGGATTTCTACGTCTTTAACAATCCTAACGGGGTAGGATTTGGTTCCGTTAGCTAACCCAAAGATATGGTCAGTCTCTTCTAATAATCCGATGTTGAGTTTTTTGAAGAGGTAAAGTGGGATTATCTTCACACATGATCCTAGATCAGCCAAGGTGTGGAAAGGTTTTGAGTCCCCTAATCTATAAGGTAGAGTGAATAGTCCAGGGTCTTTCATTTTCGCAGGTATTTCTCCTTGGAAAAATGTTGATCTGTTTTTTACTAGTTCTTAGATTTTTACAAATTTATCTAGTATGGCGTTATAGATTGGAGCGTGAGCTAGGAATTCAAGAACTGGTAGGTTAAGATGCAATCTTGGAATTCATCTTCAAGAGTTGGTTCGGGCTCTTCTGGTTGTGGTGGTTTGGTTTCAATCTTGGGTGGCCGCAAGCTTGTTTGGGAAATGGTTGCCTCCTTGAAATGTGCCTTGATAGCGTTGATTGAGTTGGAAGCGTGAGATGAGCATTGAGGATCGATTATTGGGTAAGAATGATATGTGTTTAATCACATATCATTTTTTCTTTATTAAAACAAGATCAAATGACCAAAAATACATGAAAATACATTGTATTTGTGTGTTTTGTCAAATGTTATGTGCAGGTAACAGATATTCAAGTTATGGAAAAAACGAAACAAAAAGGACAAAACCGAACATGGGATTGGAAGAGCGTGAGAAATCAAAGCCGAAGGCGTATTCATTTTTAATGGGCCAACCCGTACCTGTTTCATGGGTCGGGTCAGCCCATTAACTATTAACCCTTAAGCCTAAAAAATCATAAGCCTTATTAATAACAAAGTCCATAATCCATTAATCCAATTATCCATTTTCTGGCCCAAGTAAACTAGCCCAAATCCAACCAAACCGGGTCAAAGTCAAAGCCCAACCACAAACCCGTTACCAAGTCAAATGAATAAACACATTCACTATTTAACTCTCCCATTTCCTTCCTATTATCACCTATAACAAATAACCCAGGGCAAATACCTCACCAATCTACTCGCCCCTCCCTTCTAGAAGGCTTCCTGACACGTCTGACACCACTTAAGCCACCCTGGCAATCCTGAGCACTCCAATTGGCTGAGATAACGTAGAGAGTGATCCAAGGGCTAAAATGATAGATTTAGAGATTGGTTGCAAATTAAGGGTCGAGATTGAAGGCTTGAAGACGTTCCTCAAGGCCTAGAATCTTCCTCTTCCTACTATAAATAGAGGGAAATTTCACACAGTAGGATATCTAGAGCAGGAGTAGTGTAGTGTAGCTTAAATTTTCCAGCTTATTTTACGCTTATTGTAATGAAATTTAGCTTAATGGACTCTTATTTTTATTAAGGAAAGTAATTTTTAGCTTAAATCATTTGTGTTCTTTAAATTCAGTTTTTACTTATGCCATTCACTCAAATTTCTTAATAAGCTAAAATGTTTACTCAAGACCTCTTTAAGCTCAAATAAGCTCTTAAAAGCTTATTTAGGCTTGTTTGTTCACTTTCAAGTCAGAGTGTTAAGTTTTGTAGTTTTGAGCTATTTTGGATTATAAGCCAGAAATGAATAGGCTTATGGGTTTTACCAGCTTGTTTATAACAAGCTAGAGCTTGTAGATAAGCTCCTTTGAGCAAAATAGGTCCCTATTAAGCTGGGATCAAGGTACATTTCTTTTACTTTATTTCTAGCTTAATTACTGTTTATGCTTATCTCAGCTTATTATTTGCTTATTTATTGCTTATGTGTGCTTAAACCGTCTTAATTTTGCTTAATATGTCTAGTTATAAGCTTAGAATAGTTTAATTCTAGTTATATATCAAACTGATCTTTTAGAAGTTAAAATAGCTTATTAAGTGTAGCTTTTTGGGTTAGTGCTTATCTTCTTTAGGTTAATGCTTATTTGTCCTTAATTTTGTTAGTTTTTAATCTGTTTTGGAATTTTATAGCTTATGTAAGTCTGTTTTATCTTTTAAAAGAAAGTTTAAAAGTTTAAAGGGGTGTTTGGGATAAGGCATTAAAACCTGGTAAAATCAAGTGTAGTCTATTTTCAGCTCTTAGATGAATTTCATAAGCTCAAATTAGTCCTAAGTAGTAGTTTTTATAAGCTCATAATAAATCTTGATAAGCTTTCTAGTTTCTTTTATCAAATGCTTAAGTCGGGTAGTCTAAAGGGGTTTCTAAACTGCTTATTTGATAACCTTGCTTAAGTGGTAGTTATTTGAGTCCAAATGAGTGTTTATTGAACCTGTTTTGAGTTCCTAAACTTAGGAAAAACTTTTTAGTCTTTTAGAACAAAAATAGTCAAGTAGTTTTAGTTCTTAATATTCTAAGTTTGCAGATCAAATTAGGGCTTATTCTAGCTTATCTTTGATTTATTTTGATTGAATTTAGCTTGTTTTAACCTAGTCTTAATCTGTTTTAAGTTTGTAGTTTGTCTAATTAGCTTTTTGAGTCTTACATTTTAGTTGTAAAAAGTCAAGTAAAATCCAAAAAGCCAAAAATAAAAGTGTAGTATGTCATTTTAACTTGTGTTATTTAGCTTATTTTCTAAATCCATGTGCTTAATTTCAGCTTTTTCTAGTCATTTGAGTCTAGCACTTTATCTGTTTTTAGCTTTGGCCTTTACTCAGTGCGTATTTGCTCAATATCTTAGCTTAAAACTTGTCAAAAGTCCCTTAAGTTCCTTTTTGAGTCTGCTGTCTTAGAATCTTTTTAGTGATTTTCAGCTTTTTGTCTTTGTTTATTTCCTGTCACTAGTGCTAATTAGGTATAGGGTTAGGTTTGTTTTTATCTTTTTGGTTTTCTATGTGCTTATTGAGTCTAAAAGTAATCCAAATAGTCCTAGCTTTATGTCTAGTTTTAACTAAATCTTTAATAAGCTAAACTGTGATTTTAAATTGTCTTTTTCAATCGTAATATTAAAGTCTGGTAAAAAGTCTTTTATTAAAAGTTCTTATTTTTACTTATTTTAAAGCTTTTTCAAAAAGAAAATAAAAAAATATTTTTCAAAAAGGGACAGTTACATGACTCGAACCTGTGACCTCCCATTCACACACACAACACCTCAACCAACTGCGCCTTTGGGTCTTTTTCGTTTATCATTCTTTTCATTAAATATTTAACCACACTTTATTTTTTACCTTATTTGCTTATTTTAGTTTTCACAGCTTATTGAAATAAGCTGTGAATCCAATTTTTCTTTCTAAACCTTTTTATTAAATATAGTATTTTTCATAATTTTTTCATAATTTTTAGTTTTCATTTAATATTTTTAATTGAATTTTTAGTTTAAAAAGCTTTAAAATTAGTTTTTAAAAATAATAAAAATACAAAAAAATATAATTTATGTTTTTAAAAATTAGTTTTATCATTTTAGTCTAAGAAATATGCAATTTGAATTTTTTGAGTCTTATTTCGTCTTATTTGGTTAATTAGTTTGAATTTAAATTGTTTACCGTTTTAAGTGTTGTTAGGATTTGTTAATTGCCTTCATTCTTAGTTTAACGTGCCTTTATATGCTTTCCCTTTGCGTTATTAGATTTAAAAACCAAAACCAAAACTTAAATGACAATCAAGCTCGATTTTCAACATAAACGTAGATTTCCATTCACCTCTCACCGAGAAGAACGATACCCGTGTTGATTACTTATTATTTTTTCTTAAGAATAATATGTTTGATACTTTGCTTATGTATATGTATTATATATATATTATTGAGGGTTATTTGTTTGATACGTATTTTAACGAATATCAGTACCCTCTCACAACCAGACGAGTCTTGTTTCAGATGACCGTGTTCTCTTCATCATGCTTCTTTTTGAATAACCATTTCAACGTAAGAGGTTTTATGTTATTCGGAGGAGGAACTAACACCCATACATCAAGCCTTTTGAATTGTAGAAACTCTTCTTACATTGATTCAATCCATGCAGGATCGGTCATGGCCTCTTTGACATTCTTTGGTTCCATTGTGCTCACGATTAATGCATACATGCACATGTCACCATCTGATCAGAGTTGATTCCTTGTCAAAACTGGTCGTGAGGGGTCTCCTATCACTAGTTCCAGAGGTTGATCTTTAGTCCATTGATATTCATGAGGGTATGGTTGATAAAATGTATGCATGTTCGATGGATCCACATATTGTGAAGATGAGGATTCAACAGCACTTGTGGATGGAGTAGCAAAAGGATTTACAAATGTATTGTCATCAAACATAGAATTCGGAACATTGTCAGCAATTGTCGCGGGTTGATGCGGAACATGTTGTTGTTGTGTTTCGAGCTCGTCAACATCATGTGAAGTGTTTAGAAAATTTGTAGCTTGAGAGGATGAATGTGTTGGTGTCGGTGCGGTGTCTACTGTTGTTGTGGTTGCCGTTGGAGTCTGAAGAACTTGAGGTGCTTGAGCAGCCAGAGTAGTTCTTGGAGCAGCTGACGGTTGACCACCAATGTAATCATCATGCATAGCTTCGAACAGTAAATCCAATTCATGTTCAGTTGGTTTTTGAGTTGTTATTGTTGACGGAGCATAGATAAGATCGAGTCCTGAACTGATTTGTCCAGAAGTCATGCCTTGAAGCCCGGGTTTTGAACTGCTTTGTTCAAAAGCCATCGCTGAAATCTCATCAAATGTCACATTCATTGTTGGGTTTAAAAGACTTCAAGATATTCTTAGAGTTACTGCTGCTCAGGTATATATTAGTGTTGTCAAGCTTAACTTAGTGTTGCTGGTAATACTAATGAAAATTATGTTAAGTAGTTAGTACTGGTAGTATAAAAGTTACTACTGCTAGTTACTACTGTTAGTATATATTAGTACTGTTAGCATAAAATTACTGCTGCTAGTAGAAGTTAAGACTGCTCAGAGATGAAGACTGAAAATATGCTAAGTAGTTACTACTGCTAGTACAAAAGTTAGTACTGCTAGAGTAAACTTCTAAGTAGTTAATGCTGCTTGTGCTCAGTTACAACTGCTGAGTGATTACTACTGCTGGAAGGAATATGCTGACAGAGATGAGATCAAAGATTTATTAGAGAATAAGAATACTTACGAAGATAAGTATTAGTTATTTGTAAAGAAGATATGTATAACTTATTTGTTTAAGATATTATGTTTGTTTATAGAAAAGATCTTGATAAGTTAGGAAAGTATTGTAAGCCTTGTTAGACTCCTTGGTGTATAAAAGGAGGTCTTAGGGCATAATGCTACATGTACATCTTTGATATTTGTAGCTTCAAGGTCTTGTAAACCCTAACACTATTAAGAGTGTTCGTTTTATATTGAGGCTAAAAGTTTGATAATCTGTCTTGTTATTGATTTTGTTACTGTTTTATTAGAATTATTCTTAGTATCATTGACTAGATTTTGCATAGCCTTTGATATTCATAATCAAAATTTCTACCATAGTTGTCTTGAATTTATTCAATATAACTATGCTTCTTACAAGCTAAAACAAGATCTATTCAAGTAGGATCAAAAAGTGGTATCAGAGCTTGTTGAGAAACTTTGAATTAGAAGAAACAATCTACACATATCAGAACTATTTGTTTGTAAAAACATGGAGGCAGGATCTTCAACAATGGTTACTACTGTAAAACTTCCTGTACTCAATCCAGGAGAATTTGAGCTTTGGAAAACGAGGATAGAACGGTACTTCCTAATGACAGATTATGCTCTTTGGGAAGTAATAGTAAATGGAGACTCACCTCTACCAAAGAGAACTGTTGATGGTGTTGAGCAAACATATCCTCCTACAACTGCAGAGGAGAAGTTAGCAAGGAAGAATGAGTTAAAGGCAAGAGGTACACTGTTGATGGATCTTCCTAATGAATATCAACTAAAGTTTAATACCTACAAATGTGCCAAGACTCTGATAGAAGCCATAAAGAAAAGTTTTGGAGGTAATAAGGAGTCAAAGAAAGCTCAGAAGACACTTCTAAAGCAACAGTATGAGAATTTCAATGGATTACGCTCAGAAGGACTTGATCAAACCTATGATAAGCTTCAAATGCTTATCAGTCAGCTAGAGATTCTGGGTGAAACTATTTCTCAAGAAGATATGAATCTAAAGTTTCTAAGAAGTCTCCCATCTGAATGGAAGACTCATACCTTGATCTGGAGAAACAAACCTGATTTAGACATCTTAAGCATGGATGACCTATATAATAATCTGAAGATTTATGAAACTGAAGTTAAAGGGTCATCAAGCTCAAACCAAAATTCACAGAATGTGGCTTTTGTGTCTTCTAATAACTCTGGCAGTTCCAATCAAGCTTATGGTTCTAACTCTGCCAATACTGATAGTATGAGTGATGTTGTGATCTATTCTTTCTTTGCAAATCAATCTAACAGTCCACAATTAAATGATGAGGACTTGCAACATATTGATGCTGATGACTTGAAAGAGATGGATCTAAAGTGACAGATGGTTATGTTGACCATGAGAGCCAGAAGATTTCTACATAAGACTGGAAGGAAGATTAATCTAAATGGTTGTGAGACCATAGGGTTTAACAAATCAAAGGTGGAATGTTATAACTATCATAAAAAGGGTCATTTTGCAAGGGAGTGCAGGTCTCCAAGGGAGAACAGGAACAGAGAACCTGTAAGGAGGAATGTGATAGTGGAAACAACAGAGACAAAAGCTTTGGTGGCTCAAGATAGACTTGGATATGACTGGATTGATCAGGCTGAAGAAGGACATACAAACTTTGCACTTATGGCATATACATCTTTAGGTTCTTCAAGCTCAGATTCTGAGGTATCTACTTGTTCTAAAGCATGTTTAAAATCTTATGAAACTCTCAAAGAACATTAGGATAATCTGACAAAAGATTTTAATAAGTCTCAATTAAATATAGGTGCTTATAAAGCAAGTCTAGAATCTGTAGAGGCTAGACTAGATGTGTATAAAAAGAATGAGATTGTTTTTGAAGAAGACATAAAGATTTTAAAACTTGATATTAAGCTGAGAGATAATGCACTGACAGAGCTTAAAAAGAAATTTGAAAAAGCTAAAAAGGAAAGAGATAATTTAAAATTTACCTTAGAAAAGTTTAGAAATTCATCTAAAAATCTAAGCAAACTGTTAGAGATTCAAGTAAGTGATAAGTTCAAGACTGGTATGGGGTTTGATAGTCAAGTAGTTAATAGCCATGTGTTTGATGGTCAGGGTAATGGAAGGTACAAAACAAGTGAAGGGTATCATGTCGTTCCCCCTCCCTATACTAAGAACTTCAGGCCCCCTAAATATGATTCGGTACTTGCTGATGAGGGAGAATATGTTTTTAGTGAGTTGGTAACTAGTATACCTGATGTTGCAACAATAGAAGCTAAGACTAGTGTGTCAAAACCTAAGTCTATTGGTGAACCTCTTATTGAAGACTGGATATCTAACAGTGAGGATGAGAATGAGACTGAGTTTAAATCTAAACAGAGAAAACCTAGTTTTGCCAAAACAGAATTTGTTAAATCTAATGAGCATGTGAAAACAGCTAAGGAGTCTGTTAAGAAGGTAGAGAACAAAAGCAAGCTAAATACCCTAGGAAAAACAATCAAAACCCTAGAGGTAACCAGAGAAACTTGAATAATTTGATGCCTCAGAAATTAGGAAGTAATTTTGAGTTTAAAAATAAAGCTTGTTATGAATGTGGCAGTTTTAATCATTTGATCAAAGATTATGATTTGTATGAAAAGAAAATGGTAGAGAAAACTGTATGCAACAATGCTAGAAGGGCAAATCATCAAAAATTTCAAAGAATAACTCACCCTCATCCAAAAGAAAATTTTGTTCCAAAAGCAGTCTTAATGAAATCTGGCATTAAATCACTTAATACTGTTGGGCTAAACTTTTCAAAAGCAGTCGTATCAGTTAATACTGCCAGACCAATTAATATTGCCTACCCAAGACCAACAGTGAATAGTGCAAGGACAACATCAAATGTTTTTAATAGAGCAAATACACATGTTAGAAGGCCTTTTAACAAGTCTACAACAAATTAGAACAGTAATTTAAAAGAAAAAGTTAATACTATTATGGGAGATGTAACTACTGCTGGGCCAAAAGCAGTAGTAAGTGTTAATAAGGAAAATGAGGCTAATGCTTTTAAGGCCTCAGCATGTTGGGTTTGGAGACCAAAGCAAAAGTTTTTATACCATGTCTCCAGACATAATTGTGCATCAATGAATTTTAAAAGATTTGACTATGTTGATACACAAGGCAGATCCAAGTCTGTAATGGCTTGGGTCCCCAAGAGAGCCTGATTCTCTTATTTTTGTGCAGGGCAATTAACAGCTAGAATTGCAGGAAAAATGAGTAATTGATAGTGGATGCTCTAGGCACATGACTGGAAACATGTCCTACCTCTCAGATTATGAAGAAATTGATGGTGGATTTGTTGCATTTAAAGGAGATCCCATAGGAGGTAGAATCATTGGTAAAGGTAAAATCAATACAGGTAAATTAGATTTTGAAGATGTGTACTTTGTTAAGGAGCTTAAGTTTAATCTTTTCAGTGTCTCACAAATGTGTGACAAGAAAAACAGTGTTCTTTTTACAGACACTGAATGTGTTGTTTTATCTCCTGACTTTAAGCTACTTGATGAAAATCATGTCTTGCTTAGAGTTCCTAGAAAAGATAGCATGTACAATGTTGATTTAAAGAATATTGTTCCTTCAGGAGGTCTAACTTGTCTCTTTGCAAAGGCCACATTAGATGAATTTAATCTCTAGTATAGAAGGCTTGGGCATATAAATTTAAAAACACTAAACAAACTAGTGAGGGGAAACCTTGTCAGAGGTTTACCTTCAAAGATCTTTGAAAATAATCACACATGTATTGCTTGTCAGAAAGGAAAGCAACATAAAGCCTCTTGTAAGACCAAGACTGTAAGCTCAATTAGCCAACCATTACAAATGTTGCATATGGATTTTTTTGGGCTAACATTTGTAAGGAGTCTAATGAAAAAGGTGTACTGCCTAGTTGTCACAGATGACTATAGTAGGTTTAGTTGGGTTTTCTTCTTAGCATAGGATGAAATAGTGAAATCCTTAAAAACATTTATTACCATGCATAGAAAAATCTAATAGGACCTTAAGGTGTAAGTAACCAGTTGTGACCAATAGAATGAATTCAAAGAATAGGTCATGAACCAGTTCTATAAAATGAAGGGTATTAAGAGGGAATTTAGTGTTGCTAGAACTCCATAACAAAATGGAGTAGCAGAAAGGAAAAATAGGACACTAATAGAGGCTGCTAAGACTATGCTAGCTGATTTAAAATTACCAACAACTTTTTGGGCTGAATCAGTTAATACTGCTTGTTATGTTCAAAATAGGATGTTAGTTATCAAGCCTTACAACAAGACCCCTTATGAACTTTTTCTAGGTGGAAAACCTGCCTTAAGCTTCATGAGACCATTTGGGTGTCATGTTACTATTCTTTATACATTAAATCACCTAGGAAAGTTTGATGGAAAGGCTGATGAAGGGTTCTTTGTAGGATACTCTACCAATAGCAAAGCATACATGGTATTCAACAGTAGAACTAGGATAGTGGAAGAGAACCTGCATGTTAAGTTTAGTGAATAAACACCTAATATTGTAGGAAATGGACCTAATTGGCTTTTTGATATAGATGCTCTAACAATATCTATGAATTATAAGCCAGTTGTTGTAGGGAATCAAACTAATGGTAATGCAGGTATCAAAGAAAACATTGATGCATGTCAAGCTAGAAAGAAGATAGTACCTGATCAAGAGTATATACTACTACCATTATTGACATCTGATCCATCACTCTCTAAAAGTTCAAAGGATTCTCCTGATGCTAGATTCAAACCATCAGGGGAGGAGGAAAAGATAGATTCTGAACATCAAGAGAATGAAGATAGTGAGGTGCTAAATACAGATGAGCCAAGAATTAATCAAGAGCAGGATGCAAATGTCAATAGTACTAACAATATTAATACTGTTAGTCCAACTGTTAATGCCGCTGACATAGAAAATAATGATGTTGATGAAAATATAGTCTATGGATGTATTGATGATCTAAATATGCCTAATTTGGAAGAGATTGTCTATTCTAATGATTATGAAGAAGTTGGTGTAGAGGCCAACATAAACAATTTGGCTACCACTATGCATGTCAGTCCTATTCCAACTACAAGAGATCACAAAGATCATCCACTTGAACAAATCATTAGAGATATATAGTCAGCACCTCAAACCAGAAGGATGACAAAGAATGTGACTGAATATGGTATGTTTAGTTCAGTGCAACAGAGAATCAACCATAAATATTTTTAGAATTGTCTGTTTTCTTGTTTTCTATGACAAATAGAACCCAAAAAGGTGATCCAAGCTTTGACAGATCCAAGCTGGATAGAAGCAATGCATGATGAGCTTCTACAGTTTAAATTACAGAAGGTTTAGACTTTGGTTGATTTACCATATGGCAAGAGGGCCATTGGTACTAAGTGGGTGTACAGAAACAAGAAAGATGATAGAGGTATTGTGGTTAGAAACAAGGCAATATTGGTGGCACAAGGTTACACCCAAGAAGAAAGAATTTATTATGATAAAGTTTTTGCTCCTGCTGCTAGGATATAAGCAATCAGGTTATTTTTGGCCTATGCATCATTTATAGGGTTTATTGTGTACCAGATGGATGTAAAGAGTGCCTTTTTATATGGTACTATTAAAGAGGAGGTGTATGTGTGCCAACCTCCTGGTTTTGAAGATTCACAGTTCCCTGACAAAGTTTATAAGGTAGAAAAAGCTTTATATGGTCTACATCAAGCTCCTGGAGCCTGGTATGAGACCTTGTCTACCTACTTATTAGAAAATGGATTTAGAAGAGGAACTATTGATAAGACTTTGTTCATCAAGAAGGACAAAGGTGATATCCTATTAGTACAAGTGTATGTTGATGACATCATCTTTGGGTCTACAAAGAAGTCTTTATGTGTTGAGTTTGAGCAGATGATACACAAGAGATTCCATATAAGTTCTATAGGAGAGCTCACTTTCTTCTTAGGGTTACAAGTGAAGCAGAAAGATGATGGAATCTTTATCAACCAAGACAAGTATGTGGCTTATATATTGAAGAAGTTTGATTTTGTCACTGTGAAGATAGCAAGCACTCCAATTAAGACTAACAAGGCATTGCTTAAGGATGAAGAAGCTGAGGATGTAGATGTTCATTTATACAGTTCAATGATTGGATCATTAATGTAATTGATAGCTTCTAGGCCTGACATAATGTTTGCTGTTTGTGCTTGTGCAAGGTTCCAAGTTACTCCTAAAGTTTCACATCTTCATGCTGTGAAGAGGATCTTTAGATACTTGAAAGGACAACCTAAATTGGGCCTTTAGTATCCTAGAGATTCACCATTTGACTTGCAAGCTTTTTCAGATAGTGCTTATGCTGGAACTAGCCTTGACAGGAAATCCACAACAAGAGGTTGTCAATTTCTTGGCAAAAGGTTGATTTCATGGCAATGTAAAAAGCAAACTATTATTGCCAACTCAACAACTGAAGCAGAATATGTTGCTGCTGCTAATTATTGTGGATAGGTGTTATGGGTTCAAAATCAAATGCTTGATTATGGGTTCAACTTTATGAACACCAAGATTTACATTGATAATGAAAGTACAATATGCATTGTGAAAAATCCAGTGTTTCACTCTAAAACCAAGCACATAGAGATTAGGCATCCAGAAAAGTATGTGTGTGTACACAAGATACAATATAGACGTCTATAGTGGTGGTGTAACCTCAAGGTCAAGGTAACTTGATCCTTGTTATTGTTGAGTAACACGATCTATACTGATCATATAGATTTGAGGCTTGGTGGAAACATTTGAATATAAAACCTTGTTCAATATCATTGTTCTTATGTTAATTCCGCTATACATATGTTATGTTCAATGTTATTATAAATCCTAGATATAAAGATCTAAACAATCTGAGCTTACAAAGATCCTATCAATTGGTATCAGCCACTATTTCATCAGAGATTCTTATGAGAAGATGTTGATTCAAGTGATCAAGATTCACACAGACCACAATGTTGCAGATCTTCTCACAAAGGCTTTTGATGTTAGCAGGTTTAACTTTCTGATTGCTAGCATTAGATTACTTAATCTCTGAAGTATTGTTCAAGGGGAGGTTAAATAAGATTGGATGAAAGGGAATGTATCATTAAGCAGAAGTGGGTGAAGGGTCAGGACAACCCACTGATCCCTGGTATGTGCTTAATTACACATACCATTTTCCATTAAATACAGACTTAAATGGCTAAAAACGTACCAAAAATACATTGTATTTGTATGTTTTGCATTTGTATTGTGCAGGGAACGGATATTCAAGAAAAGGACAAAAAGAAAGCCAAAACCAAACAAAACCGAGCACGGAATGGAAAAGACAAAGTCAAAAGTCGACCAAGTGAAGAAAATACAACTTGAGGGACTAAAATTGCCAAACCTCAAGTTATATTACTAGAATAACAAGACAAGGGCTGAAATTACAAATTGGGTGAAGAATAACCTTAGGGGCCAGTTCTGCCAAACCCCTAAAATTGTATCATAAAAGGGCGAAGTTGCAATGAAGTTATAAGAGATGAGGGGCCAAAGCTGCCAACTTACCCAAAAATCATTTTTCCCGCCCAAACAAAACCCAGATACGGGTGTCCTCCCATGCTTTTACCCTGCAAACCATACCAACGCCCTGGATAAATCATTTCAACCACTCCACTATTCCCCCCCCCCCCAGCTGTATAATTGCCATGTTGGCAATCCATCACCATTCCCAAGTAATTTCGATGGCTTAGATGACTCAAAAAGAAGCACAAGAAGATTGAATGGCTGAGATTACTTTAACAATCCCTCACAACAACAAAAAGCACCAAATAATCTCTCACAAAAGAATGCAAAACTGAGAAGACCAAGAAGAGAAGACTTCGGCTATAAATAGAGCCTTTTGTAAGCCTTTGAGTTAGTTAGTTTTTTTTAGTTTTTAATCTTAGAATATCTTAGCTTATTTTCAGTTTGTTTTAAGTCATTTACAGCTTCTACTTTCAGCTTTGTAACACTTTCAAGTTTTAATGCAAATTTGAGGTTTTAAGTCAATTTACAATTCCAAGTGTTAAGTTTCTTAATTGTGTTGTTTTGTGTTCAAAAAGCTCTCAACACAGCTTGTTTATAAACTGCTTTAATTAAGTAAACCTAAAAAGTTAAGTAGTTAAGAGAAAATCACAAAAATCACTCTCAAATACACCACAGCTTATTTTATGGATGATAAGCCAGTTCTGGATGGGCTTATGGACACTACTAGCTTGTTTTATACAAGCTAGAGCTTGTAGATTCTTGGTTTAGCCCTGTTTTGAGCAAGGGTGTTGTAAGTCTCTCTTTTTCTTACTTTTCTTATCTACTGCAGAACTGCTTATAGTGCTTATTTGTTACCTATATTTGCTTATTTATGCTTTATTATGATGTTTAGTGCTTATCTTGCTTAGTTGTTAGTTTAAAAGTGATTTGTGCAAATCTCTTAGTTAGTACTGTCAGTTCATTTGTTAAAACTGTTAGACTAATTCAGCTTATTTAAGGGCTTATTATTGATTGGAATCTGCTTATAAGTATCTTATTTTGTTATTGGATAATCTGTTTTTAACAATTTAGGACCAATTCAGCTTAAAATAAAAGAAAAATGATTTTTAAGGGGTGTTTGGAACAAGCAGTACTAACTCCAAGTTAGTACTGCTAGTTCATATTTTTTTGGATTTTAAAGCTAGCAGTACTAACTCAAAGCTAGCGGTACTAACTCTTAGTTAGTACTGTTAGTTCATTAGTTAATACTGTTAGTACTGTTGGTTCATATCTGCTTATTAGCTTATTGTTTCTCTTTGTTTAAGATTTTCTTAGCTTTTTAGAGTAGATTAAGACCATTTTCGCTACTGTCTTTAGTAAAGCTTGTTTAAGTTTATTCACCTTTTCATAGTGATTCTAAGAGTTTATCAGTTTGTAGCTTTTTAGCTTATTTGCCATTCTAGTTTATTCTAGTTGCTTATTCTTATGCCTGAGTGCTTATTAGGGATAGTTAAATATCTGTTTTAGCTTATTTGCTTATTTCTTGTTTCATTGTATTTTAGTAGAGCTAGCAGTACTAACTTATAGCTAGCAGTACTAACTTATAGCTAGCAGTACTAACTCCAAGTTAGTACTGTTAGTTAATACTGCTAGTACTGTTGTTAGTACTGCTGAGTTTCTCCTGCTTAGCTTAGCTTAATTGCTTGCTGAATTTGCTTATTTAGAGTTAGTCTAGCTTATTTTGTTTTGTCTTAAGTTTATTTGAGCTTATTTGTGTCTTAGTTTAAAAAGTTTTAAGTGTTTTTACCATTTCTAGCTTTTATGCTTGTTCTAGCTTATTTTCCTTGCTTATCTTTGTGTGCATGTGCCTATTAGGTCTAGTGTCCAATCATATCACACCCTTGTCATATTCAAACATCAATTATCAATTCGTCATTCGATTTTCCATTCTAGCCTCGTTGGGACATAACGACCCGGAAACACTCTATACTACTTCCGGTTTCATTGATTTTGTGGATCCTGATCCTTGTTATATATTTATATATGTTTATATTTATTTATATATAAAAAGGAGTGAGAAACGACCAAGAGTCAATTTTTGGCGCCGCTGCCGGGGAGGCTGTGAAAAAGAATATCGTTACGTTTGACAATTTGTGTTGGAATCTGTGAATATTTTCTTCTATAAAAATATAAAAGTACAAAAATATTTTTCATTTTCTTTTATTAGTATAATTATCATATAAAAAAAAACAACCAAAAATATATAAAAACATTGTCTATAAAAAAAAATTCACAAATTGGTAAAAATACCAAAATATAATATTCTCAATCGAGGTATTATCATAATAACTTCCGGTGAACTTGTTGGTTCCCAACTCGAACAAAAGATTTAAAAACTTGTCATTTGTGTCTCTTAC
>BQNB010031803.1:1840-20531 GCA_026074375.1 Tanacetum coccineum | reverse complement strand
TTGATCTACTAGAAATGGTATAACTCAAAAGGTAATCCGCGGGAGATAATTACCAACATGTGCAACTCTTAGCCATTATGGGGCACAAGACAATATAATCTTGAATTATAGCGTCAAGTAGCATGTTTCACCCCATCGTATGCCTCGGGTCGAAGGTCTGACCAACCATACTCGGTATAAGTCGTCCAATACAAAATCTATAATTTTAAAGTCTGAGGTCTAACCATACGATTGTTATATTACCATAATTATGTGACCAATTTTAAGCAAGATTATTTCTCTAAATAATTTACTAAAAGAAAATTTGAACATAAAAGGCAACAATTACACATATATAGGTTCCAGATTTTACATATATTTATGTTTCTTATTTAATTACTACGTTACATGATTTGGCTCGTGATGCCACTGCTGGAAATTGTCATCTAATCGCATATAATATTACACATAATATTCTACGAGCTACGCAACGGATCTATTCATATAACAAATATAATTAACACATAAAACATAAATACAGAAACATACCATTACCAATCAAGCTAGTGACGAACGAGGATCTTGAATTACACGCACGTGTGTAATAAACGTGCTTTACCGATAACTACCTTAGTTAATAAAGGAAGTAACTTCCACGCGGTTCATACACTACATGTCTAGCAGTATCATCCGAATGCTAGTTTTTGACCAACGAATATGTGAACACCAAGAGAACAAAACCAGAAAACCCTTTAGTTTTGCTTCTGCGATCGAACCATAAAAAGAGAGGGACAAGGGATGAGAATTATGAGATCTAGGATTTTCCTTATATAGGGATGGATTTAAGGTTTACCTAAAATACATTCCTTGTAGGAAAAGATAGCTCAAAGCCCAACCCAAACCCCCCTTTGGGTTCCATATCCAGTCGAACAAGTCTATACCCCCTTAGCATTGATTTTATGACTTTTCTAATTATTTATACTCCCTCTGTCCTAATTTATTAGTTTCATTTTGACTTTTAAAGTCTTTATTTTCTATCTTTGACCATAAATATTTTTATTTGTGTTATATAATACTTGATAAAAAATATACTAATGAAAACACATTTAAAACTCAATCTATTCATATATTTTGCATTAAGTATTATATAACAAAAATAAAAATATTTATGATCAAAGTTGTAAAATAAACACTTTAAAAGGTCAAAATAGGACTAATAAATTAGGACGAAGGGAGTAGTTAATTACATTTAATTGCCCATTAATTAAAAAGCCTTATTAGTTAGGTACATCTAACTAATTAATTAACGACCGTTAGTGTTCATTCGTTGAATCATATATTAATATAAATAATAAATATACAATTATATTATTATTAACATTAATAGAATGATACCTAAATGTATAACGTGTGTGACCCCGTAGGCTTTTGTATTTCTAGCCGTATAAATATTCGTATGACATGAGCACAAAACCAATAGTCCCCTCTTTAGTTTTGCAAATCTTAATTCCTAAGAAATATTTAGCCAAACGAAGATCCTTAATAGTGAATTTGTGATCTAAACCAGCTTTCAAAATTTGAATCTCAGCTAAAGAATCTCCTGTGATCAACAGATCATCCACGTCGACAAGAGCTACTGTAAAAGTGCTATTAGCTTGTTTAACAAACAATGTAATCAAGTTTGGATTCTTCATAACCTAAACTAGCGAGATACTTGGTTAATTCTTGGTTCCATTGCCTAGAAGCCTGTTTTAGCCCATAAAGGGAGCTATTGAGCTTGCATACTTGTCTTGGCAGAGCTTGTGTATATCCTTCTGGCAGAGTCATATAGATCTTTTCATCAATAAACCCATGTAGAAAGGCATTATCGATGTCCAATTGATGCAAAGGCCATTGGTTGGCAGTAGCAATAGCAATTAGAACTCTGACTGTGGCTAAGTTTGCAACAGGGGAAAAAGTGTGTTTATAATCAACTCCCTCTTTTTTATTGAAACCTATGGCCACCAGTCTTGCCTTAAGCCTTTCTGTACAGCCATATGGATTATACTTTGTTTTAAACACATATTTTGGAGGTTATTGGTTTATGTACTAGAGGTAAAACAGTTAAGGACCATGTGTTGTTTTTCTCAAGATCTTCTAGTTCCTTATTCATAGCTTGAACACACCCACTATGTTTTAAGGCTTGATGAAATCTTGTAAGATCATGAGAATTAAAAGCATTTGCTAAAAAAGCAACATGAGAGTCGGATATTTGTTTGAAATCAAAAGAAAAAAAAGGATAATAAGGGCCTATTTTTGCTAAAGATGGTGTGACAAAATCCTTAAGCCAAACATACTTACTAGATTATCTTGTAGACTTCCTTGTTGGTACTTGTACTTCCTCATGAGGAGGTAAATTTGAATTACTTGTGTTTGAGGAGACTTGTGGGCTATCACTTTCTTGAGTTGTGTCAGAGGAAGCATGACTAAAACAAATAGGAGTGTTTGGTATGGAGCCAAATAATGGATAAGTTGGTTTAGAATTAACAGAGGTAGGAGAAATAATTGTAGTTTTGAAAGGGAAAACACTTTCTTCAAAAACTACATCTCTACTTAAGAAAACTTCTTTGGATTCCAAGTTAAACAACTTATAACCTTTATGATTTAGTGGACATCCCAATCAAATACACTTAACTCCTCTATTTTCAAACATATCCTTATGTATTTTAGTTACTGCAGCATAACACAAACATCTAATAACTCTTAAATTGTCATATACTGGAGTTGTGCCAAATAGTCTTTCAAATGATGACTTCCAACTCAAAATCTCCCTAGGCATTTTATTAATTAGGTATGTAGCAACTAAAATACAATCTCCCCAAAACTTCATTGGCAAATTTGCATGTAATCTTATGGATCAAGCTGTATCTAAGAGATGTCTATGTTTCCTTTATACAACACCATTTTATTGGGGTGTGTAGACCATGTACTTCTAATGCAGAATGCCTTTAGCTTGAAACAAAGTAGCACAACTCTGATTGACTATTTTTGTACCATTATCAGAACTTACTATTTTTACCTTGGCCTCAAATTGATTAAAGATTGAAAATGATAAGAAACATTAAATAGCAAGGTTTTTTCAGTTGTAAATATAATTTGATACTGATAAGAAACATTAAATAGCAAGGTTTTTGTCAAATTACCTTTTATGGGCTTAGATGGTGTCTTGTTGGACGAATTATTTCTAGTTTCCATTCTTTTTAGTTGCTGATTACAGGTTTGCAAAGTTATGTTCTTTATGATTTATCTATAAGTTATTGTCTTTCTTTTTTGTGAAAGAGAACTAACATTGGGGGAAGTTTTATTTATGTGGATATTTTATATCACTGGCTTGGCATGGAAATGCATACTAAAGACACACTCCTTCACACTGGGTAAAGTATAAGCAGGAGCTTAAGCTAAATCTTAAGTTAACATTTCGAACAAGAGCTTGGTTATTTATGTCACTGGAATGATTTTAACAAATAGTAAGATCTGTGATTCTTTTAGTTTATAGCAAATAGTATGTAATCATTGACTTTATGTATTTCCGGTCTAACATGATCTCAGATTGTTAATATTGAAATCACGTCCATCATATAAAACTTAAACGAAGAACAAACTTTCCTAAAACTAGCAGGCGTTTATGATTAGTTTAGGTGAAAGCAGTATCATGTGGTCTTATCATGTGGTCTAGGGCTGAGAATGAGGGCAAACACGAACCAAACCAGGCATACTCGAACCAAAACCCAAACTGAAATGTGTTCAAAAGTTGGACCGGAGCGAACCAAATAGGAATTGGATTGGCTTGGGTTATTTCTTTTTAGTCAGGTTTGTTGGAATGTGTTAGTTGGACTAGTCGTGTATAACTAGAAATGTGTGAGCCTATTGGGGGCACACACGTTAAAACACTTAGAGTGTGTTTAACTTCACGTTACGTTTCTTAAAATGAACCTTGTTGGGAAATACAAGTCAAAAGGTCAAAGTACTGCTAAATGAAAGATCAAAGTACTGCTAGTCAAAGATCGAAGTACTGCCTTGGATATAGGAACTATAAAGTTTAAACGGTTGTTTTAGCATTTATCTTGTAACAGTTATTAGTGATAAGTATCAATTAGTGTTTATGATATACAAGGACTGTACATCTACTAGAGGTTATCCTTATGTTTATAAAAGGATCTCTAGGAAGATATTAGAATATAGAACAAACATAGAAAAACACGAAGTTAAGAATTGTTAGTATTGTATTAGGGATCTGCAAGTTAGGCAGATTCAAAAGGTTTATAAAAGAAATCGTTTGAGAAACTATTGTGTGTTCTTCTTAAGTACTGCCAACTAGATTCCGCATAGTTGACAGTATATCAGTGTTTCATTAAGGAATAACGATCCTACAAGTGGTATCAGAGCTTGTGAAGAGACTCTGATCTAGAAGAACTTTTAATCAATCGAAATCTTTCTAAACTCATAAAAGATGTCTGAAACAGAACCTATCCCTCCCACCTCGTCCGTTACTGCACTCAGGATCTAAGCCCCTCCAATTCGATCTGTTCTTAAGCCTTACTACAAATTGGAGCCGTTTGCTTGCTTGAAACGTGGTACGTGACACTTGTTGGATATCAATTACATTCGTTATCCTAAAAAACCCAAACGTTAAATTTTTTTTTTTAGAGCTAAAGTAGATTTTCCCATAAAAATGGAAATATATTTCTTAAAAAAAAAGTAAGCAAAAAAAGGCTTGAGGAGAGATTTTTCCAAAAATAAAATTTTTCACAATTCGATCACATCATTCAACATCAAATATATATTCAATATCAAAAACCTTTTTTTTTATCACAATCTTTTCATATTTTTTCTTTCTCCAAAAATCCCTTTCTTTCTCATTTTTTCATTCAAACCTTTCTTTTGTTTTGTTTATTCTCTTTTTTTTCTTTGTTTTCTCCCTTTCCCTCTTAATTCCATCATACATGAATCACTCAAAATCACACATAATACCATTCTTCACAACACCCCGACGAAACTTGAATGCAAACTCTTCTTAGTGTATTCCAAAGGGAAATCAAACCACATCATGGGTGGGCCTTGCTATCTATTGCTCTTGGCTTTCGTT
Source organism: Tanacetum coccineum (assembly GCA_026074375.1). NCBI lineage: Eukaryota > Viridiplantae > Streptophyta > Magnoliopsida > Asterales > Asteraceae > Tanacetum > Tanacetum coccineum. The sequence goes on along the minus strand of BQNB010031803.1, from coordinate 15,427 downwards.
ATGTGCCGTACATGACTAGAAAAAGCCTGTAAAATGCTTTGTATAGAGAGAGGAAACACGGTAATAAACGCATTATACTTTAATTTTATTTTTACCTAAAAGACGCCTTATGTCTATTCTTCTTTGCGTGGGCCCTCCTTTATAGGCGCCAATATGAAAGAGAGAAAAGGTGGGCACCATCCCAAGCAGCTTCTGGCGCCAACAATACCTCCTTTGGCTGGTAAAGCGCATGGTGAGTTTCTATCTATCTTTTTTTTTTTTGTCTTTTTGTGTTGATTTATGTATTAGTGGGGTAGTGTGGACCCATGATACTACTTTTGAGCTATGACCTTAATTAAGAAGACCACGAGGGAGCCACATAAATGTGGTGCCATAGTATTCTTCTGGTGCCATATCACTTTTCCTTTCCCTTATTGGCACACTTTTTGGTGCTAAAACGGCTTGAGCCATGGCACCAACTGTATAACCCCGTTGCCACAACCTGGGTTTTTGGAGAATCATCCACTAACAACAATAATTAAAAGCTAAAATGTACTATAGTAACCTTAACTTAACTAAGCAAATTTTTTAGTACTCATAAACGTGATTAAGTGAAATTTCTAGTACCATGAGCTTTAAAAGATGCAACATGGCACTGAATGGGTAAATAGAAATGTAGAATGTAGTTAAGTACTCGTTAGGAATTTAACGGACATTATCCTCAAAATAAATAATGATAGAAAGTGTAGAAACAAGCCTAATCGAGCCTTTGCTCGTTTCTAGCCTTATACTTTCAGCTTGATTATAAGATTCAAATAAACAAAATAGTGGGGTCATACTCAAATAAAATATGAGACTTATTACTTTTTTCCCTCTCACAAATGTCAACATGAGAAGAACTTGAGAGAGTTCAACATTAGGTGATCCCAATCCTATATTGAATCATACCCCCAACTAATATACAAATGCCTAAGAGCCTTAGGTGTAGTAACGCCGGCGTTGGCGTTGGCCGGCGTTACTACACCGCCGGAAGGCGTTGGCCAACGGCGTTGGACTCGGCGTTGCCGAGCCAACGTGCGTTGGGTGTGTTTTAAAAAAAAAAATTCATTTTACCCCCCTAACGGCTAGAATTTAAATTTTACTCTTTCCCCTCAATTTTGAAATGTTTCATTTTAGCCCCTAACGGCTAGTATTTATAAAAAAAAATTAAAAATTAAAATTTTTTCATTTTACCCCCTAAAACGGCTGATTTAAAAAAAAAAATTTATTTTACCCCCCTCACTCAACTCACTATATATACAACACATTACCAAATACAAAATCACATACAAATTCACCACTCTTCAAATACAAACATACATCTTTTTAGCAATAAAAAAAATGTCTGAATTTCCCAACAACGGTTTCATGAATCTCCTCACCGGGTCGATGACGCCGGAACAGTTTCAACAATACCAACAAGAACAACAACAAGCTTTTTTCCGATGGCAACAATCACAAATCCTAAACCGTGATTTAGATAATCTACAACAAAACCCACCATCATTCCACTCAGAATCTTCCCAAACACTCACTCAACCTCAACAAGTCGATTCGCCAAAAAAAGGCGGTCGCAAGAAAACTAAAGCCCGAAGGGGAAAAAATGTTGAAGACGAGCCCCAAGAGCCGGTAGCAGCGGGCCGTTGGCTACCGGTCGAAGAAGAATTGCTTGCAACATGTTACGTGGCCGTTTCCGAAGATAATAATGTCGGAAGGTCACAAAAGCATGACACGTTTTGGTATCGGGTTTTGAACGAGTTCAATTCGAAAAAATTTCAAAACCGTACGAAGGATATGTTGACTAGTAAATGGCATACGTTGAATGCCAATTGCCAAAAGTTCAACGCCGCGTACAAACGGGCCAAACGTTTGGGGAAAAGTGGCGAAAACGATGTGGATTATTTGAAACGGGCTCAAAGTATTTACCGTGACGAGCATAGAGGGGTCGCGTTTTCTCAAGAAGATGCTTGGGCCGTTTTGAGATTCCACCCGAAATGGGACGCACCGGAACAAGTTGACTTAACCGGAGACGTCCCCGGGGCTAGCCAGTAAGATCTATTCGGTCACGATGCACGACCACGCCCGCCGGGCAAACAACGGCCCGCCAAGAAAAGCAAATCCGACGCAACGGCGAGCACCGGTGGAAGTAGCGCGTCGGCCCAATTCGGGGAGCTAATGGAGCAGGAGCTTCGTCTGAAACGGGAAGTCGCCGAAAGGGCTTTCGAAGCTCAAGCCGAAAAAGACTGCACACTAATGCGGTTGGAGGAGTTGAGGTTTCTAGTTACTAGCACTAAGGATTTGGACGAAGACGACGCCTATTGGATCAAGAAGCAAAAAAAATTGATCAAAAACAAAATGAAAAATGATTTGGGTGACGAGGACGACGAAGACGAGTAGTTTTTTTTTAATTTCGTAATGTATTTTTTTTAATTTCGTAATGTTTTTTTTTTAATGTAATTTGTATGTTTAATTATGAATGAAATAATTTCGTGATGTATTTTTTTTAATTTCGTAATGTGTTTTTTTAATGTAATGTGTATGCTTAATTATGAATGAAATAGTTAGTTTGTTAAAATAATGAAATAATTGTTTAGGGGGTTTTATGAAAATAAAGATGTTGAGTGGTTGTTATTGGTGTTTGATTAGAGGAGTGGTGTTGGTGTTGGTGTTATGCTGATGTGGCACCCAAAAAATGGTGTTACCGTGTTACGACACCTGAGGCTCTAAGGAAGATAATGAGAATCTGGGTTCTTCTTTCTCATTTTTTGTTGTAAATATAAGATTGAGAAATTTGTCATTTATTAACTTTTTGTATTTACTAATAATAATAGCAGTATTCGTAATAATAATAATAATAATAATAATAATAATAATAATAATAATAAGTGAATTTATAAGAGTAAAAAAATAATAATAATAATAATAAAAGTTTATTATAATAATAATAATTTGAGGGTAATTTTGTCATTTTCCGTCTTCAAACTTGCATTTAACAGTCAAACTAATGGAAATGATTGTCAAGGGACCAAACTCGATACGGGTCGAAACCACGGGGAGAGGATTCGAGGAAAAAAAAATTAAGGACTATTTCCGTTAAACCCGACAGACCACAGGGACCATTTATGCAATTAACTCTTAAGTTTATGTTTTTGAAGATTTTTTCAGTCATGACCCATTCATTGTAACTGCAAAAATGAGACATAGAAACAAAATAACATTAGAACTTTTTGGTCAATCAGAAGCAGCTGCTTCCAAGACATATCAAAGGAAAACTAGAATACAGGACGTAAAGAATATATTTTTAACTCAGAACCTCATGTCAAACTCTCCTTCAATCCAGGAATTCCAATTGCAATGATTCCAAAAACGATCTGCATATTCGTGAGTTAGTAAGTAACCCAACTTCAAATATTGGAAAAAACTCTAAGTTCTCATGTTGCAGCTTTGAGTTAATCTAACTGGTATCTTTCAAACTTTAAGTTTTTGCTCAAGATTTTTATTGTAAATGACAAAGAAAACTTTGAAATTTGTATTGAGATATTATAAAAGGGGTGTTTGGATTTGCGGGCTTTGTGATTTGGTTTGAATTTCTATTTAGTGACAGGATCTTAGACAACCTACATGATTGTTCGGTTGTTCCATGAAAAATAGAGAAAGCGTGGAATCACCTGTTTTTGTATCAGGTCGATTATCCATTTTAAGTTGTTTTTTCTAATTTGTGGGTTATGTGCGGATTAGGGAGAAAAAATATGGTATCAACCCCCCAATCATTTGACAGTCACAGTCAAAGGACACCCAAATATGACTCTAAAAGGATTGTTGATTTGAAGTTAATGCTTTCAGGTAATGTCACGTTTCAGCCAGTTTAGGGCATCACTTGAGGATTATATTGTGTTAAGTCGCTCAAACCTCAAAGTGCGTCCAATATGCATAAAGACGTTCTAAATCATTTGTTAGAAATAGATATTTTAAAAAGATTAGTGCAAAAATTGGCAACGAACTTTGGCGGATAACCTGACTGATTTTGTAACCACGTTTATTTTTACCATATCAAGGATCAATCTTACGATAAAATTTTATTGAAAGTACTCTGAACCTTTTAAAAATGATGACCATGTATATGACCTGTTCATAACCTTGACCAGTTGGTCTTTTTTCTGACAGTGGCTGGAAATTAGTTGGCTTAGAAGATTTTCTAAAAATAATGAGATTCTACAGCTTGAGCGAATTTGTTACCCGTAACAAAGGTTAGACCATACTTTGTAACCATTTCTATTCAATTACTCTTATTATCATATACGAGTAATAGTTTTTGGTCATAGAAAAATGGTTATCATAATAGTAGAAAATTACTGTCAACATGCATAAGAAATGAACAAAACATCAATATAAACCATGCTTGAATCTTTGAGAAGCCCACCTACTGATTCAGTTTAAATGCAATTTGAGCATCATTTTATACTCGGACCGCTTCATTATAACACCGGTATCCTGAAATCAAGTTTTTGTAGAATAAGTAAGATATCTCAAGATATAAAAAATGGTCAAACGGGTAAAAGATATAAAAAATGCATTATTGTAGGCTCACGTTAGGATTGGATGCTATTACTGTCGCTTTAGTTTACACTTTTCATGGAACGGGAACTGACCTTTTTGGGGCTGCTATTAGGATGTGGTCTTGGAAATATGGTACCACCTATCTAGCCATGTCTGGAATGTTACTTATTTGGTTAATTTTATAGCCGGTTTGTACTTATTGAATTTATATAAGTGCATTTTAATCGAAAGTTGTGCTTTATCAGAACTGGGGAAGTTTTGAAATCATAATTTGAATCCATCCTAAAGGTATATGTCATGCACTCACTGATACTAATATCTGTTTATGTATCCTATGAACTTGCAGGTATCTAATTCTAGAGTTGGGTCCATGTTCCTTGAAGATAACTTATTCTGCACCTGTTCTTGAAAGTATGAAGGTAAATATACATATTAACATAAATGAATTCCTATCAGGAAAGCTAATGTTATCTATTTATTGTGGTTCTGATATAGTAGTGAGTAGTCAAAGGTTTTAAACCACATATCATATTGTGAGTTATGTTTTTCATGATTTAGGACTAAAAAGTAGGTCTGTTACCACTCTAAGTGAACACAAATAGTCTCACGTCAACCTAAAAAGGAGTCAAAAACTAGACTGGTATTTATTCACACCATGAATACGGCCTACACCCGAACTGTTTTAACCCAATCCATCTGCCACAATTTGAACCTAATGTACATTAGCCTGTAGCCGACCACATTTTATAAAGGTTTAGGTTATCGATTATAGTCCTTTTTTCATGATGCATTGTCTAACAAATGAGTATTGTTGTTTGCATCATCATGTAAAATGAATAAAGAAGAGGATTGAAGATCTGATTAACCGAGAATATCTCGAAAGAGACAAAGATAAAGCAAACTCCATTTGTGATTCGGTTTGTTCATACATTTTTGGTTAATAATACATATGCAACTGCTATTGTATTAGACACAAAGCATTATCTCCGTTATGTGCATTTCCATCCGCATTCAGCCCCTCTTCAGTTAATTGCAGAGGTAACCTTTCTTCATAGGTTTGGAAAGTGGAAAACATTAATTTTGGTCTATTTTCTTGAGTGTTTTGTATTGGTAGTTTATGTGTTAATTATGTTTATGAAACAATATTGTTTAGAATTGTTAGAATTAGTAATAAGGGCCAGCCATTGAGCCACTAATAAACCTATTAGCACTTTTAGCCAAGCAAGGCCTTATTTTATAACTCCTGTAATTATAGTATTTTATATAAAAATCCATTTCAATACAATGTATCTTTTGGTTATTATCGCTTCCCCCAACTAGTTAACATGGTATCAGAGTTGGATCAATTTAAATATAATTAGGGTTTAGTTACCAAATAGTGTTTTGATTTTAGTTATGAAGAAGGTACCTTGTGATACTAATCTGTTTTGAGTTGCACTTGGTTAGAGGCATTTTAGGATGCACCTCTCATATAATCAATTAATCCGAAGTGTTAAAAATCCTTAAATCCTAAATCCCATCATGAAACCCCACCCAGTGCGTGCCTTTCCTCATGCGTCATTGTGTAAGTTCAGATCAGATCTTTTCCAGATCCCCTTTTGTTGTGATTCTAAAAAGAACCCCGGTAAGATAATGTCACATCTGTCAAATCTTTTTGTCTTAATTTTATTAGGGTTCTTTGGTTCTCGTTTCTGATTTGAAGGATAGTATTGGTTGTTACTGTTAAATCTGAAATTTTGTGCTTATTTTTGGTTAATAGTTATGAGGGTTCTGGTGATTTTGGTTATGATTAATTTTGAGGTTGGCATTGTTGCTGATTTTGGATTTTGATTATGGATTTTCAATATTAAAGATTTAGTGTTTGATACGGTGAGATTGATTATTGGTTAATAAGAGTTATGAGTTTGGTCCCCGGTGAGACCATTTGATTTTGGTTATGTTCATTTGGGTTTTTGGACTCGATTTGAGTTTTAGTTAGTCGATACTGGTATGTTGCTTCATTTCTTCATTTGAGTTGAGACCTGTTCCAGGTTGCTTCATCTTTTGGTTAGCTAAAACTTGTCAAGACATGTTGCTTCGTTTTAGATATTTTGGTTAGGTTGAGACCCGACATTTCTGTTCCGGTTGCTTCATTTTTGGTTAGTTAAGACTTGTTCTAGTTAGGTTGCTCCGTATTTTGGTGAATTGAGACCTGTTGTGCAGGTTGCTTTGTATTTTGATTAGATCCAAGTGAGATCTATTGAGACCTATTTTCTTTAGGTTGCTCCGTATTTTGGTGAATTAAGACCTGTTGTGCAGGTTGCTCCATATTTTGATTAGATCCAAGTGAGATCTATTAAGACCTGTTTTCTTCAGATTGCTCCGTATTTTGATATTTTGGTGAATTGAGACCTGTTTTGTTTTGCAGGTTTCTTCGTATTTTGATTCGGTTCCAAGTGAGATCTATTGCGACCTATTTTCTTTAGGTTGCTCCGAATTTTAGTTGATCCAAAGTGAGATTGAGTAGTTTGTGTTCTGTTGAAGGTTTGAGATCATTGCTTCGTATAAGACATTTTGCTTATCGTTTTTTAAGTGTAATCTTTTTGGGTTTTGATTAGTAACAAGTTGGGCATGACCAACGATTGCGGGGGGCATGTTAGATTGTAATGAAGGGCCCAACGATTAGAGCACACTAGTTAACTAGCATAGCATTTAAGCTAGCAAGCCTATATTATCCTGTACTTTTAGTCTTTTATACTCAATTCAAGTTAACAATGTAATCTTTGGTTAATTATCGCTTCCCCCAAACTCGGTTTACAAGATGTTGTAAGCAGCAAAATAGGACTTAGGCTTAGTTTTTGAGGTTTTTATGCACTCATATGATTGTGGGTGACTTGTAAACCATTTGGATATCAGTACTTCAAAACCCATTTTCTTACTGCTACTTTTTATTTAAAAAATACATGTTTTAGATGCCTAAGTTAACTTTAAATGTAGAAACGTGTATCTCATTTACGAATGCTTTTTTAAACAACTACTCAATACACTTAGAGCATGAATTTGTTAGGTTGCGCTTTGTACATTTAGTTTTTTAACGCATCTTCATTTATATACTTCTTTTTATGATCGAAGTGGGAGAAAGAAAACAGTTATAGTATCTGTGTGGCTTTGTACATTTAGTGGTTTAAGTCATATATATTCAGTTCAAATAGTGTTTGGGTACTGTTAAAATGATTATGATCAGCTAAGGTTTTGGAGTTATAATAATCATCTAAGGAGTATATGCAATAAAACTAAATCTGATTAGTTCTAGCCATTTTAAATTGTCCTCAATTATGTTAGGAAACAAGCCATCAAGGGTCAAAGAAAGTGATGTACCACGCTTTTGCATTCCGGGTCGATTGTGGATTATTGTGGAACTCCCGTTGGAACACTTGCGACAGCTAACCCAGCTGAAAAGTTGTCTTTGAACTATGATCATGTGTTTATTCTTGATTTTGTTCTATCGACACTTTCTTTCTTTCTTAATGGAGAATGAGGGTTGCCAAGAATCTTTTGCTTCAGAATCTTCAATTGCAGGTAATATCCGTCCCACTTTTTGCTTATTCTTTTTTTATATTTTTAAATTCTTTACCAAAATGGAAAGTCAACTAACATAAATGAGCTTAAGTCTACTAATCTAATACACTAATGAGAGTGTAAAATAGCCTTAACAAGTGTAAAATGAGCTATTGAACAATTGATTAAAAGTTTGAATAAAATGAGAGATTGATGCATATCTTTTAAATTTAAACTTCCCTTGGATATCTTGTAAAAGTTTGAAAAATTCAGCTCTTGGATATCTTTAAAATTCATTTTTAAAATTTTATTTTCATTTACATGATGCAAATTTATTTTCATTTACATGATGCATGTCATGTGATCGACGAGTCATCATACGATGTTCCAGATTAGATAGGTTTAGATGTGTTTCCTTAGGTTGATGAGGTATCATAGTTTGATATATTAAGAGGGACTACTTCGACATGAAGTATCAATGAAGTCATGAACTATATCTTACCTCATATGGAGAGTTTTTTGATATGATCACCAAGAAGAAGTTCAACAAGATTCTCATCACTATCAACTATTTTATTCAAGTGAATAAGGTAGATGGGTTTTTGTAGAACAATTTGTTCACTTTTACCCTTTGATTATCCCCCTAAAACACAAAATACACTGTTAATATCAATGTTGCAAAAAGCGCTAGGCGCTAGTCGGGCAGTCGACCACCTTCCAGGCGGAATAAGCCTATGCGGCGGATTGACATTTTATGTATTTTTAGTATTATTTTTAATATTTATGTGATATAAAATCTGCAAAGTTTATATACCTTTAATATTTTTAATAATTTTATTAATGTTTTTATTATTTTTAATCATATATTATGCATATGTTTTAAAATTTACATTATATTTGTCTTTTTATTAAGTTATGATATACTTTTATTATAGCCCACGTTGATATTTATTAGGCCCACTAAGAATTAGGTTTTACATTATATTTATGATACGAGAGTCACCACTCTTTTATTTTCTCCTTTCTTTTTCTCCTTTTTAACTGCCATATATTCTTAAAAAATTAAAACCTATTAGAGCACACGGTACGGGGGACTTTTTTTTGCGTTTTCGGCGAAAAAGCCACAACCACAACAGAAGTGGCGTTTTCGTGTCTGGCGCCTACATCCCTAGCCCAAATGGTCCCGAAAAACGCCACACGACAGCGCGAGAACCGTACCATGCTTTGTGTTTTCTCGTTTTTCTAGGGTTTTTGCATTTTTATTTATTTATTCATTTTATCCATGAACTAGTGTATGTGTGTGTTGCATTGTATGTGTGTGAGAGGTGCAGGTGAAGAAGGTGAAATGGGGGGAAGAAGAAGGGTAATGGGGAGTTGGTAAGTTTTGTTTTTTATGGATGGAAAATGAAGCAAGATAAGAATGTTGTTCCAATGAAGCAATATAAAAGAAGAAAAGATAAGAAGCATTCGGCAGAAATTATGTTTTTTAATAAAAAAATTTAATAAATGAAAAAATAAAAAAAGTGTGGTCCCTATAACACCAGAAATTTTGGTGTTAACTAGGGAAGGCATTTTTGGTGTTATAGGGTATTTTGGTGTTATGAGAAAAAATGATAATGTAACACTACTTTTTCCACGACTTGAGCACGACGACTCATCACCATACCTTGTGCTCTTAGAGTAATGAAAAAGGCAGCAGAACCATAATGGATTAAATATGCCTAGTTGCCCTTATAAATGATAAATTAAACATAATGCATTAAATATGCCTAGTTGCCCTTATAAATAATAAATTAAAGAAATCAAAGCAAAAAACACTACACAAGTTTATCTCTACCAATACACTGTCACAAACTCACAGCCCTAAACCTTAATAATTTCAATCGAATTGAAAAACACATAATAAATTCAGAAATAAAACTCACAAAACACAAGCATTAAACATGAAACATCAATCAATTTCTAATCGAGTTCGGAAATTAAAAGAGGGGTTTTATTTGACACAAGAACATACCTTTGAATCTTTGATTAGTGTTATTTTGAGTTCGAAAATTAAAAGAGGCTGATCCTAATTTATCATTTATAAGGGCAGAAATTATGTTTTTTAATAATTATTTTTTTTAATAAATGAACAAATAAAAAAAAGTGAGGTCCCCATAACACCAAAAATTTTGGTGTTAACTAGGGAAGGCGTTTTTGGTGTTATATGATATTTTGGTGTTATGAGAAAAAATGGTAATGTAACACTACTTTTTCCACGACTTGAGCACAACGACTCAACACCAAACCTTGTGCTCTTAGAGTAATGAAAAAGGCAGCAGAACCATAATGGATTAAATATGCCTAGTTTCCCTTAGAAATGATAAATTAAACATAATGCATTAAAAATGCCTAGTTGTCCTTATAAATGATAAATTAAAGAATACGCAAAAAACCGCACAAAACATAACAAGTTATCTATACAATACACTGTCATAGCCCTAAACCTCAATAATTTCAATCGAATCAAAAAACACATAATCAATTCAGAAATAAAACTCACAAAACACAAGCATTAAACATGAAACATCAATCAATTTCTAATCGAGTTTGGAAATTAAAAGAGGGGGTTTTATTCGACACAAGAAACTACTTTGAATCTTTGATTAGTGTATATTTTGAGAAAATACGGAGCAAAAAATCATAAAATTGTCTTTGTTCTGTTAATAAAATGAGTAAAAGTGACAAAAAAAATACAAAGCAGAAATCATAAAGTCAAAATAGTAAAAAATAAAAATATGCGAAACAAACAAAAAATAAAATATGTATTGCTCTATCAATATAAAACGGATAATAAGGAATGGACGAGATGGGTGGTGCGTAAACCGTATGACCCAAAACTTATACATCATGTGATTAATGTTTTTGACATGTGCACTCAAAGTGAAATGGTATCTTGTGTGATAAAGTCTCCAATACAATTATTATGTTTGCAAGGTAAGTATCGTAAAATACTTCATCCGTCTTTAAATAAGTGTTCACTGACTTTTTAAATTTTCTTCCATCAACTTTAACCTTAAATTATTTTGTTTGTGTTATATAATACTTCATGAAAATTATATCAATGAAAATATATTTAAAACTCAATCCATTCATATATTTTGCGTCAAGTATTATATAACACAACAAGAAATAGTTAAGGTCAAAGTTGCAAAAAAATGACTTCGAAAATCAAAAATGAATACTTATTTAGGGACGAAGGGAGTAGTTAAAGCTGCCATTTAAAAAAAGCCTGCAATATTATGGAAAGTTATTTCCACATTTTATCAATTGATTTGTACGTTTAAAATGTATGTGTTTTACCATTTATACCTATACATCACTTAATGAAGTGTGCATATCAAGATACAAATATTAAAAATATAATAGTCATTACGCATATATTTTGAATGTACAAAGAAAAGAATTGATATAATGTGCAAATCACCTCCCCAATATTAAAGCATCCACTATGATGGTTTATAAATAAGTTTAAAACATTTTGAACAAGTTCATAAATTTGTGAACCATAGTGAGAAATCATTTCAATCATAGGTGAAATGAAAATGTTTAAGACATTAAAGAGTTCTACACTATTTTCAAATTTCTTTTCTATTTTTTTTTAGATGTTAGTTGTGTTTTATGATATAAAAAGCTTTATGAATAGGTTTATTCATAATCAAAATAGAGAGAATTACATGTTTATCCTTCTCAAAAGTTGATGTTACATAGATATCCTTTTTAATTTTGTAATTACATCAACGTCCTTATCAAAAAAAATTAATTACATCAATATCATTCTCACACTTTTAAGAAGGATATATATATGTCCAAAAATCAATTAAATCATAATTATATTGAATTTAGGTTACAAAACTATTATTTATCTCTCATGATCATATATTCATATATACTTTTTGGCCTCGAACGACAAAAAAACGTGTTGATGTAATTACAAAAGTTTGGATATAAATATGAAAAAAATATTGCTCATATATATTTATTTGTTCATATGCATATTTGGTCTCGATTGATGAGAGAACATGTTGATTTTTTTGATGTATATGAGAATTTAAAATTTTGAGAAGGATATTGATGTAATTTTAAAAGTGTGAAAAGGATATTATGTAATTAAAAAAGTTCGGGAAGGATATTGATGTAATTATAAAAGTTTATGAAGGATAATGACGTAATTACAAAACTGAGAAGGATATTAATGTAATATTGAACTTTTGTAAGGACATAGATGTAAATGCCCCCAAAAAGTAATAGATAAAAAATAACATATATAAACTCGTCTATCAACCTAAATATGAAATTGCACTAGATGAATACAAATATAGTTAACTTATATGCCGGACTATCAAATTACGACTACATTTAAGAAGACATAGTATACATACACATGGACGAAGCTTTCTTAGGTCAGGAAGGGGTGTTGGCCCCCCAAACTTATGTCTTCTAGTGACTACTTTTAGTAATACTAGAGAAATTAAAAATGAATACACATTATGTCTCAATGCTTCTGACATACGTAAATTTTTAACTTTAAGACTTCCATAAAATGGAAGTCCCAAATGCTCCCGTATATTGGTCTCAAGAAAATGCATTCGAATTCGTATGACATGTGGGTTGTTTGAATAACAAAAACATAAAACTTCATCACGAGATAATTGTACAAAATCCTATAAGAACCACATAAATAAAAATACAATATACAATATAATTATTACTATTACATTCATAAACAAAATTTCGTCTACAATACAAAATATACAACACATCTTCAACTTCTTTTTAAAGGCACAAAAATTTTCAACTTATAATGATGATTTATTAGTTATGAACATAATTTAGTTGCCAACAAAACATTTTAACTTGATGTTATTTAGTCTTGTCATTTAAGGATACCTTGTATATATATTAACAAGCATGATTATCCGCGCGTTGCTGCGGGGCGTTAATTTTCTGGGCGTTGTTGCAGGGCGTTAAACATTTTTTTTAAAATTTTGTGCGAGTTTATTTTTTCGGTCACATGTTTAATATGTTTTTTTCTTATATGGGCTTATGTGTTGGGCCTCGTGTTTAAATGTTTGTTTTTTTTTTGCTATATGGGTTTTTTTATAAAATCGTTTTGATGCCATTATCAGAAGCATTGCAATATTGGGCTCGTTTTTTCATAAAACCGTACGTATGTCAGTAGCATTGCAATATTTGTGCGGGTTTATTTTTTTAGTCTCATGTTTAATAGTTTGTTTGTTTTTATATGGGCTTATGTCCTGCGCGTTATTGCGGGGCGTTAATTTTTATTTTTTTTTGTATTTTGTGCGGGTTTATTTTTCCGGTTTCATGTTTAATAGTTTGTTGTTTTTTCTTATATAAGCTTATGTGTTGGGTCTCATTTTTAAAATTTTGTTTTTTTTACTATATGGTTTTTATTGGGCTGGCCCAAATCGA